>PVIR01011118.1:0-48029 GCA_004026965.1 Petromus typicus | reverse complement strand
TTAAATTTTTTTAAAGTTAATTTTATTAATACATTTTAGATATACCTAGTGATTATTTTCATAGGGAATTTGTACCTGTACATAATATATCATGATTGTTCTTTTTTCCTCCAATATCTTTAAATATTTTAATACATTCCCCAAAGTGTGTTCATTCTGAAATTTAAACACAACTTCCTTAAGATTTTTTATACTGGAGATGGAAACTCAGGGAGCATTGAACTATACCCCAATCCTTTTAATTTTTTATTTATTTTTATTTTGAGGTAAGGTCTGACTAAGTTGTCTATCTGGCCTTGAACTTGTGATCTTCTTTCTCAGCCTCTCCAGTAGCTGGGTCTACAAATGTGCACCACCATACCCAGCTGGAAACTTTAAAACAGAAAAAAACAGTTTTATCTTTAGGTAAATATACCAAGCACAGTTCTTCTCCTTTTGGAATTTGGTCCTTCTGAAGATACTTTCTGTCTGAGTACCTTGCCTGAGCACCTTCTCTGGCTGCTGTGTTGGTAGCAGGGAGACATAAGCCTGATTCAGTCAGCCATTGGACCTATCATTCACCTCGTAGCAAATGCAGGTTAAGTATTTATTATATGATAGGCCAACAGGTAGGCATCTAGAAGGATGGAAACAAATCAAATAAATGAAACAAACCTGGTCTTTCCCTCCATCCTCAAATGAGTGAATATGTAACTAACAGGTAACCTGTAGTACATGTTGTAAAGGAGGAGGGCACAGGACAGTGGGAGTGAAGGGAATATGACTCAACTCAGGGTATGAAGAAAAAGTTGCCCATAGGATCTGAAGGGTAGGCAGAAATAAACCAGCCTCAATGAAAGCACAGAGGATGGCAGTTTTCCAAGCATCAGGGACAGCAAGAGCAGACCTGGTAGTGAGGAGAGAGGCCTGTGTGTATGAGGACTGGGAGAAAGCCTGAGTGGTATGACATAGAAGTGATAGGAGAGTAGAATCATAAGGCTGGGTGCCTGTGGAGGAGAAGCCACGTGCATATTTGTAGCCCATGTTTAAGATGTTGGTTTATATCTCATGATCAATGGGCAGCCACTGAAATGATCAAGCTTGTGTTTTATAATCATGACTTTAGCTAAAAAGTAGAGAACTTATTGACTGAGGGAAAGAGAATGTAGACACACATAAGTATAAGACCAGAAACCCACATGAAAACTGAAATAGCTTGAAAAGGAGGGGAGTACAAAGAAAAGGATAAAGTGGAGAAACATTTCATAGGCCAAGCCAACCACATTTATTAGTGATGATAAGTGGTGAGAAAAAAAAGAATGAAGAACGAGTTACTGAGAGAGGGAAATAAATTAGAAGAGGATACAGATTTGGTGAGACCTCAGGAAGGGTCTGTGATTCTGATTTTGTTTATTTTGTGGAGCCAAATGGACAAATGGAGAAAACACTTGGATGTACAAGTCCGTTGTTCAGAAGCAAATTGAGTTGGGATGAAAACTTGTGAAGTGTCTGTATGTAGACTGTGATTGCTACTACCACACATGAGAAAGTATAGAATGTGAAGAGAGGAGGTCCTAGGCTCAGTAAAAGAAGAGCTGGAAAAACGAATTAAAGAAGTAGTAGAAAGGAAGATTCTAAACTGTTATGTCTGAGAGACCAAGAGCATGGAGAGTTCCTGGACCAAGCAAATGAGAAATATGGAAACTAAAAAAACTTATAGAAGTTAGTAATGGCAACTGTGGCAAAAACAAAAAAAGAAACAGAAATACCAGCAGGAAGCAAATAGGTTTAAGGTATAAATAAATGGAAGATAAGGAGTGAGAGGTATGGGCCATAAGTCCTAGCAGAAGTCTATCTATATGGAAGAGGAGAGAAAAGATTACAGCCAGAAAGAAATACAAAATGCAGAGTATTTTTCACACTGCATAGATTTATGTTTAAAAGGTGATGGGTAATTTAACTAAATTTTCAATTAAAATTGTAGTAAACCAATTCATGGTATACAATCCCTTTCTCAAATACATTTTAATCAGCTTTCATTTTAATTAACCAGTAACTCATTCTGAAGAACAGTGTCGTTATTAGGGAAGAAATAAATAATACACAAATACATATTGTGGTCATTGCTTTTTTTTTTTTTTTTAGACAGGATCTCACTTCAGTTCAGGCCGGCCCTGGGCTCAGCCTTGAACTCCCAGAAATCCTCCTGCCTCTGCCTTCTGAGTGCTGGAATTACAGGTGTGAGCTATCACACCTGCCACTGTGGTCATTTCTTATAATATTCACAATAGATAATTTTAAATATATCACAATGAGGGTTTTTTTTTTTTTTTTTTTTCGAGGCAGGGTCTTGCTTTGTGGTTCAGGCTGGCCCTGAGCTCAGCCTCAAACTCACATCACAGCAATCTTCCTGCCTCTGCCTCCTGAGTGCTGGGATGACAGGCGTGAGCCACCACACCCGGCACTGTGGTATGTGGTACTGGTTGCTGCTGGGTGTGAGTCTCCACACCCAGTATGGTATGTGGTTACCGGGGGATCAAACCCGGGTCCTTGCGCTTGCAAGACAGGCGCCGGAACCACTGAGCTAACTCCCCGGCCCACAGTGAGGGTTTTTTATTGTTTATTTTTAAAGTGCTGCCTCAAATGCAATCAGCTACATCAAGTTGAAGGTGCATCTTTCCTTCTTGGCCACTGGTTGCCAGAAACTTCCTGACACGGCCATTGAATGCAAATTTCTTACCTTATAGGGGAAATACAGAGCCCCAGAAGTTGCTGCTAATGCTCTGGGTGAAGAATGAAAGGGTTACAAGCTCCCACTTGGAGTAGCAATGACAGACAAGGTGTCCTCATGAAGCAAGCTGTCTTGACCACCATGTATCGGACTGCTCCTGAGTAAGGGGTGTTGTACACCAAAAAGAAGGGGAGAAAGAAATTGCAGACCTGCTTGAGGTTGCACTTTGGGGGCCAGTCCAACCTGTCTCAATTTGGTTACTGTACAAAAATAAAAGATTTCTGAAGTGATGGGATCTACTGTGTCTTGTTCCCTGGGGCTTCAAAGCAAAAGAATCTGCAAACATTTTAACCTCTCTAAAGTTGATACCAATATGGGATCAGAAAAGCTTTAGGCAAAGGAGGTAAGAAACAGAGGATCCAGAGTACTCAAAATTCAATGTTGAGGATCAGCCCTGACACAGATAGGTTGGTGGGGGCTGGGCTCCAGGCCTCTAGTCTCAAGGCTGGTGTGACTTGCTTTAGGAATAGGAAAATATGCAGGAGGCTACATGCTTTCTGGCTGTGTAGGGATAGCTTATAATTGGAAGAACTTAATCCCCATTAACTTGTTCCCTTTGTAAGGATTAACTTGTTCCTCATTTTTTGCTGCCCCATTCTGACTGTAGTTGCTGTTCCAGGGAAAAATACACCACCCCTCCCCCTGTGCTTCTTGCTGGCTAATGAAAATGGGACAACTGTGGAGAGTTTCAAGCTTGTCCACTAGAGGCAGGCTCCACCCCATTCCCCTGAACCTTGAATACTGTCTGTTTCTCTTTATTCTCTGTCAACCTCTGGAAATTCAGCATCCTGTCACTCCACACATCCTGCAACACAAACACCAGCAGTACCTGATTCTGAAAACAAAACAAAACAGGATACTAAGCAAAATAAGGAAAGGGCTGCAAAGTCCACTAAACTTGTGGCCAACATAATGAAAGAAGCCAAAGAGAAGTATCAGGAACTGAATGCCAAGAGACACAGACTGTCCCAGACTGTCTTCTCTGAAAGCTTCCACTTCTGAATCCAGTCAAAAGGAAGAATTGTTAAGAGTAACAAATCAGGGGGCTGGGGAGTTAGCTCAGTGGTTCCGGCGCCTGTCTCACAAGCGCAAGGACCCGGGTTGGATTCCCCGGTAACCACATAACAATACTGGGTGTGGAGACCCACACCCAGCAGCAACCAGTACCACATACCACAGTGCCGGGCGTGGTGGCTCACGCCTGTAATCCCAGCAGTCGGGAGGCAGAGGCAGGAGGATTGTGATGTGAGTTGGAGGCTGAGCTCAGGGCCAGCCTGAACCACAAAGCGAGACCCTGTCTCCAAAAACCTAAAAAAAAAAAAAAAAAAAAAGAGTAACAAATCAGGGGCCAGGGATTTAGCTCAGTGGTTCCGGCACCTGTCTTGCAAGTGCAAGGACCCGGGTTTGATCCCTAATTAATCACATACAATACTGGGCGTGGAGACTCATGCCGTCAGGCGTGGTGGCTCATGCCTATAATCCCAGCACTCAGGAGGCAGAGGCAGGAGGATTGCTGTGATGTGAGTTGGAGGCTGAGCTCAGGGCCAGCCTGAACCACAAAAGCAAGACCCTGTCTAAATAAAATAAAATAAAATAAAATAAAATGGAGTAACAAATCAGCTCAGACTTGAAATCTCAAAAGGATAATTAATTAAAAAAATAAAAAGGGGCCATAATAATCACTTCTGCCATTATAAAAGTTACACAGTGTACATTCGTGTGTGTGTGTGCATGTGTGTGTGTGTGTGTGTATGTTTTGATTCCACAAAATAACAAAATCAGAATCCCAATCTCTTCCTCAGTTCTTACCAATCAGATCATGGTGGTATAAAGCAAAATCTGAGAATCATCACCCTTTGGCCAAATCTGGATCACCACTTGCTTTTGTAAATACAGTGGAACTTCATTTGTACCCAAGGGTTGGTTGTAATTCAAATTGGTCAACTGCCTTGGTGTCTCTCTCCTAGGTAACTTTGGGAAACCCTTTCTTCCAGGCAGATCTCAGTGTCTGGGAGACAATAGTCCAGGATTTCTCAATTAACATCACACAGGAGAGGATGCTGTGATGTTCATTCCAGAACTCTTTAAGGGTTAAATCTGTATCTGAGACCATCTGGAAGCACAAGCAGCAGCATTTGGGTCATAACTCAAGATTTTGTTGATAAATGAAAACTAAAATTCTGGTTGTAACCCAAGTTGTTTACATGTTCATTCAGTCATAACTTGAGGGTCCACTGTAGCATGTGATTACAACACAAACACACACACACACACACACACAGACACGAACACACAACTACAGAAAGGAATACACGAAGGGTAGTTACAGAGATATTATTCATAGGGTGAAGTTTTTAGTAGTTGAGCTGCTTAAGCGAACACAAAGGGTGAGGTTTTTGAGAAGCTGCAATAGGATGAAATCTAAAACATTCACTGAGGGACTGAACTTTGATAGGCAGAAGGAAATTTCCTCTATTTGCCACAGGAAAAAGAGAGGGAGGGGCCGAGAAGGTAGGTATGTTTGATACTTGATGGTTAGAGGCTGAAGATTTCTTTCAAGTATTTTTATTTCCTAGGAATCAATAAGAAAAGATCTCCAGTTAATGTAAAAGGAAAGTGTATCCTTACTAGAGAAAAGGATCTAATGTAAGAAATACAAATATATAAGAATTAACAAGATTGGCTTACAATGGCTGCCTATAGAGTCAGATGTGGAAGAGTGTAAAACGGTTGTCTGCACACTGGAGATGCAAAGGATCTAGTCAAAGGCCTGGTGCTCTCTATAGTGACCCCTGTGAGAGCCCATAGAGTCTTAAGAGTCTGCATCCGAAGGCTGAAGAGTCTGCACTGAAAGACAGAAGATATCCAAAGTAACGATGAAGAAAGGAGTTCCTCCAAAGAAGCAAGTGAGCGCTCCTTCTTCATTTCCTTTGTGTTATTTTGGCAACAATCCTTGCTAGGGAAGGTCTTCCACATTCACAACAAGGCTAAGCCAATTTGAGTATTTCTCACTCAAATTGATGTAGTCAGGTAACTATCACAGGAAGTATTCTGAAATTCATTGAAGAGGTTTTAGGAGTTATTTCAAGCACTATTCATAATAGCCTGAAAATGGAGATCAACTGAATACCCATCAGCTGATGAATTTAAAATATGGTATATGCTATAATAGTATATTATTTAGCAAGGAAAAAGAATAAAAAACTGATATAACGGGGCTAGACCTTATAAATATTATGCTAGGTGAAACACACCAGTAATTAAAGGTCACAATTGCATGATTCTATGCATGAGAAGTCAGAAAGCAGTAACTACAAAGTTACTGAATTATAAGTGGTTTTCTGTGGCTAGTAGAAAAGGAAATTAGGTATAATTGCCAATGAAAATGGTGTTTTTAAAAATTTAAATATTTATTTGTACATTATATATATATATATATATATATATACATCACGATCACACTCAACATTGAGAATTTCTATCAGTATATGACGTGACTTAATTCTCATTTTTTCCCCATTCCCTACCCAACCTAACCCCCCATGTACATACTTTGTTTCCTTTACCATCACATTTTTTCTTTACCCTTATTACACTCCATTTCTGTTTGAATATTTTCCATTTCACAATATATATCATACATTCTAGAACTCATTTACATCTTCAATTTCTCATACCAGAGAAAAGATATGATATTTACACATTTGTGACCTATTTCACTTATGAGTATGTCCTTAAGGTACATCCATTTAAATATAAATGACTCAAACTTATCATTCTTTATGGCAGAGTAATACTCCACTTTATATTTAAAAAAAAATCTTGTTTTTATCCTGTCTAGAGTTGATGGGCATTTGGGTTGTTTCCAAGATTTAGCTGTCACAAACTGGGCTGCTATAAACATGGGTGCACATATGTCAATGTGATATGAATCTTGTAATTCTTTTGTATATATTCCCAGCAGGAGAATAGCAGGGTCAAATGGGACCTGTAATCCTAGTTTTTTTGAGGAATCTCCACACTGATCTCCATAGTGGTTGTATCAGCCTACATTCCCACCAACAGGGGAGAAGGGTTCCTTTCTCCCCACAGCCTCATCTGTATTTATTGCTAGTTAATTTTGAGATAGTAGCCATTCTTTGTGGAGTGAGAAGTAATCTCAGTGTTGTTTTCATCTGCATCAATATTTTCACCCTAACTTTGTATTTGTAATTACATATTCTTTGTTTCTTTTTCTTATTTCAATGCTGGGGATTGAACGTGGGGCTTCATACAATCTAGGCAAGTGCTCTACCACAAATGGGGCTGTCCCTCTACCCCTGTGTATTCTTTTCTTCTAAAAGGACTTTTCAAATTGTATACACTTCAGGCCCAGGAATACAAGACCTGTGCCCGCGATAGTCAGAGATTACTAAACATGAATCTAAAACTGTCACCCGTGTGGCTGCTTGGAGGCTGGTTAGTCCAGAATTGGAGTTTTTGAAATGGACACATGCTATTGGAGAGGCAGATGACAGAATTTAAGCTGAAAGAAGGGAGTGGGCAGTAAAGAACAAGGCAATCTGACAGCTCATGAGAAAACAGAGGAGTCCATTGGCTAGAAGAGGTGTGAGAAGAACATGTATAGGGAAAGATAAAAAGCTCAAGTTGGGAGACATGTGGTTGGAGTAGGGTGCTGGAGGCACCTAAGAAGGTCCACAGGGTTGACAGAGATGGTCACAAAAGATAATACGGTCACTTGCTTTCAGGCAAAGTCTACACTTGAAGATCTTCAAGGATCTGCATGACTTGGCCTTTGTCTAACTCTGTGATTTCATCCAGTACTGAGAGCGCTCACTGCAGGCCTCTCAGGCTGTCTCCACCCAGTTCCTCAGAGGCTGCCCCTGCCTGGGGACTATGGGTAGCGCAGTGTGCTTTGTTTAGTCTGGAAAACTCTCCTGGAGGACAGGACATCTTCCTCCTATCCTCAGGAGTAAGTTTAAAGTAATATCCTCAGAGAAGTCTTTCCTAATCTACCCCTCTCCTTTCTTGGAAAAGGTAAATCCTCTAATGTATGCTCAAAGCAAACTGTATTTATGAACTGTATTATAGACATCATGGGGTTAATTATCTATAAAAAATAGACAAGGGGTGGAACAAGTCTGCCTTTCCTCTCTACTGTATCCTGGATCCTCAGGGACTTGCAGATACTAGACATTCCATAAATATTTCTTGTATGAAAATATTATAAGATATTTATATGTAACAGTTTTTTCCCAGCATAGCTGTAGTGCATAGTTATAAAATGTTAGATTTACAGATCTAAACATAAGATATTATATAAAAATAAGGCAAAATTTCTCTCTAAAATACCACACATACATAGAGGCCTACCTATCTTCAGCCTTCAATCCTAATTTGAGCTCTAGAAATACAAGTCTAAACCAATGCTATAAAAGCCAGGGACACTTCTCATGAAGATATTTTTAAATGTAGAAATGAGCTAACTACATGCCTTATTTGAAATAAAGAAAAAAATACTGAAAATCCCAAAAGCTAAATAATAAACATTTAATTTTCCATTTGTAAAAGGACTTTATGCTGAGAGTAGAGAGGTGGGCGAGGTCCCTCCAGTATATAGGAATGTTTAGTCACAGCCCAACACCTCATTTCAACCCATAACCGTTTCAAACACAGAAAACGCCTCCAAGTGAGTGTTGTCAATACACGAATGCTTAAGGTGATGTCTTCCATAACTGTTGATATTTATCTCTTCAAGTATTTTGAACATTTTTGATTGATTATTTTTCTTTTTCTAAAATTTATTGTGGTTTTGTTCCAAATATGCTGGAAAATATTATAGGATCATGTTACACTTAGACCCAGGCATAACACATTTACTGAAGCCAATAGTTCCAGGATCATGGGCCAGGGATTTAGCTCAGTGGTTCCGGCGTCTGTCTTGTAAGCGCTAGGACACGGGTTCGATTCCCCGGTAGCCACATACAATACTAGATGTGGAGACTCACGCCCAGCAGTAATCAGTACCACATACCACAGCGCCGGGTGTGGTGGCTCACGCCTGTAATCCCAGCACTCGGGAGGCAGAGGCAGGAGGATTGCTGTGATGTGAGTTGGAGGCTGAGCTCAGGGCCAGCCTGAACTACAAAGCGAGACCCTGTCTCTAAAAAAAAAGTTCCAGGATCACCTGTGGAGTCCCACCAAGGGTGATTATCACACTCCGACTCAGTGGAGACAGATACACACTACGGGAGAGGAACACAAAATAATGATTTCTTCGGAGGACTTGACAGCATGATCTGTGTTCATGTATAGAAAGGATCGCTTTAGTTCTCAGTTACCATAAAAATTACACTTGGTGTGTTCCAAAAGGCTTTATAACTCTATGATAAAGAACACTCAAACCCTCCAACATTCACCATGAGTGTGAAACTTAAAATTCAATTACTTCTCTTTTTCATTAAAGTTCTGTAGAACTGGTATTATCATTCCCATTCGCCATATCAGAGGCATAAAAACCCAGAGACGTGATGTCATTTGCTCAAGGTTACGGCCACAAATTAGTTACCCGAGAAACACATCCAGATCTTGAAGAAGCTGAGCTCTTGTGACGCTCAAGCATCTGCCAATGGATGAAGTTTCTAAACTTCACTGAACAAGGTCTCTTCTGTTCTGTTAATCATGCTGTTCAGATAAGCTGAAGGTAGCCTTGAGATACCAACGTTATGCTCTGATAATAATTTCCAGTGTTACTTAAATGCATTCTATTTTCGAGATATTCTCCAACTCTGATGACAGTAGGGGAATATGAATCGGATGGGAAGTCCAGTCATGACAGTGTGACATCCCTGTCACCAGCGCAGCTTACAGGGCCGACGCTTGCACAAGGAGCAACCTCCCACCAGAGTTCCCGATTCCACGTCCAGGTTTCCAGGGCTCTTCTGTGCTCTCTATATACTAACCCTCTTGCTGCTTCTCCTTCAATCCTCCTTATAGTTAGATCTTCTGTTTGTTAAAATAGATATACATTCCTTGCATTTGTCCAGGAAACAAATCTGATTCTCCTCTCTTTACATCCTTCAACTCCCTGCCTCTGGCTAAATACTTCCTCAGCTTTAGTCCCACCTTAGTTTTCCTTCATCTCTTAAACTATGTTTATTTCCCTCGGGGAACACATTAATCACAATCTGTAGTTCTGTTGACCCTTTGCTTACTATCCTAAGCCCTCATCTGCACGTATGCAGTGACCTTTGTCTGGTCACACCATCCTAGCACCTAGCTTCTTACTACGAATCAAACTGTTTTCAAGAGAAACATTTTCCACCAAGAAAATTCTGAATATTTAATGTTGTGTTCAAAAAGGAAATGCCCCAGGTAATGTTCTTGAGAAATGTTCATTTATCTCTTTTTTAAAACACTTTTATGTGACTGCACATATACTACCTTTTAAAATGTGTTTTGGGTCTTTGTTTCAAACACATTGGAAAATACATTTCTATTATAAAATCATGGTAAACTCACGTATAATACAGTAATTGTAAAGTACCAGAATAGCTTTTCTACAGAACAATCCCGGGCAGATTTTAAGTAAATACTGAGTGGAAGCAACAAATGGAGGGCGGGTGAACCTTGAACGCGTCCCAGAGACAGGCCCCATGCAACGCTTTGGGCTCACTGAGCGCCCCCAGCATGGCTGGCCGCCGGGTCCCGGCCAGCCCCCGGGGACCCTCGCCGCGCCCCTCGTCCCCGCGCCGGGCCAGTCGCCATGGCGCGTTCTCTCGTCCTCGAGGAGCAGCTCTCGCGGGTAGTGACCGGGGCTGGATCGCCGCCTGCCTCGGGGCGGTTTTGTTTTGCTGGCAGTCCAGCAGAGACCCTCTCCACACCCACCCTGCCAACTCCGGATCGCGCGCACAGCACAAACTCCAAAGTGACGCCGGGCAGAGTCAAGATGGCAAACCTGGCCGAGCCCTGGACCGCCCCTCGCTCCTCCCGCACCCGAGCGCCGGGCGCTGTCCCCCCCGGAGGCCTCCGCCGTCTTCCCGGACTCGAGACGGTCGGGGGCGTTGGGGCGCGAGGACCCCGCTCGCGCTCGGGACTACAGATCCCAGGGTGCCTCTCGGACTCCCGCTCCGCCCGCCCCTGCCCGGCCCCCTCCCTGGCTCTTGTTGTTTTGGCTGGAAGTCTCCGGCGGAGTTTCAGAGAAAGTCTGGGCAGAAACCCGAGCCCGGCCCGAACGTGGGAAGGGGCGGAGGCAAGCGAGGAAGGCCCTGGAGAAGGAGGGACCGAGCTCGGCGCGCCGCTTGGAACCTGCCGTGCGCCCCGGGTGGGGGAGGAGAGCGGGGACGGGCGCGGGATCCCGACAGCGCCGAGCCGCCCAGTCCTCCGCCCTCCTCGTCGGAGCGATCGCAGACCCACCCCGCCGCCGGACCGCGACTTCCCCGCGCCCGGCGCTGCCCGGTGCCTCGCCGGCCACTCGGCGGACCCGGACCGCCCAGCGTCCCTGCCGAGGGCGCCTCGGGGCTCCCCGGGCTCCGTGGAGGAGCGACCCATTCGCCCCGGAGGAGAGCGGAGGAGAGGATCGCCGGGCGCAGCACGACCAGAGCGGGCACTGTGCACGCGTGTGAGCCGCGCCGTGGCGGCCCCGGGAGGCGCTCCGGGGAGGTCCCGTCTCAGGGGGCGGAGCGCTAGGGACCGAGGCTCAGCTCCGAGTCGGGGCAGAGTCCGCCGAGACCCGCGCCCGGCCGCGGACCTGCGGAGGGGAGCGCGGCGTCCGCGCGCCGTCGGGGACGGAGTCGGGTCCGGGGCGCCGGCCGTGTCGGGAGCGCGCCCAACGTCCCCCTGCCGCGCGGCCGCGAGCCCAACCGGCGCGCACCATGAGCGGCGGCGAAGTGGTCTGCTCCGGCTGGCTCCGCAAGTCCCCTCCGGAGAAAAAGTTGAAGCGTTATGTAAGTACAGCTCCGGCCGCCGTGCTCGGGCCTCGGCGCCCACACCCTTGCCGAGCCCGCCGGCCGCGCGCGGGCTGCTGTGCCGTGTCCCGGCTCCTGCCCTCGGGCCCGGTTCCCGACCCGCCCGGTGTCAGCTTGGCCCGGCAGCTTTCTCCCGACGGCCAGCTGGGTGGGCCTCATCTCTCCCGGGAGGGCCCAGATCCCCAGCTTCCAGCACGATTTGGTTACTCCTTTAATAGGGGTGGGTGCGATAGGGACAGGAGCCTTCTTTTTGCGTCTAATTCGGATGAGCTGGTGGGTGCTCAATTTTCCTCACTAGGAAAACCGCTTCGGAGGGACTAATAGAGTGAGGCTTCCTTTCGGTCCGCACCCCACCCGTGTCCTCCAGGTGGGTGGCGCTGGGCGAGACAGCGGTCGACCTGACAAATGTGCAGAAAAGTCTAGCATCTCCAGTGGGCGCGCAAGAGAAAGAAAGAAAAGTTCTGACGCGCCCTACAGTTTGCTTAGCAGGGTTCACATTTTCGCGGTTTTGAATCTAAAGGACCTTGGAATTTGGCCCAAGAGCCCTGGCGGTTTGGTGCGGGAGGAGGGCGCTGGGGGGAGCCAGGTGGCCGGTGTTTGGACGCCGAGTAGGCGCTGTCGAGCCTTACAGGAAGGGACAGCTGAAGCCGGCAGGGATTTTCTGTGTTCTGCGAGTCTTTTCCCAGGGCACCATAGGGGCTTAACTGGTATTTGTGTAATTATTACAAGATGCTGATTATGTATAGCTGTTAGGAAAAATATTCCTTGAAAGAACCAGTTAGACTGTAGCTAGAATCTGTGTCTTCGGGAGGCGGAGATCTCATCCTGTCTTCCTGTCGCTGGTGTCTTTGTTAGTGCCCCTGCTTAGGAAAGAAATGACACGGCGGATGTTTTTCTAGTAAAAGGTGTTTGTAAGAGGACAGTGTATACCCCTTAAATATGCTACCTACCTGTGCTAATTGGCCTGTTTCTTGAAGGATATCTACACCCAGGACTGAGCTCAAGTTAATCCTATTAGTCACTGTTTGCTTGCATAAAACAGTGTAGAGCAATATTTAACTTCACTCACAACACGCCAGTTTCTGGTTTACTTTCTGCCAGCATTTATTATGGACAACTCATTCATTGAAGGAGTTGATGCCACAAATCATAAACAGGTTCTCCTGAGAGCAGAATCCTCCCCAACCCTATCTTTCCATCTCTCATAGTTTGCCTGGATATTCTGGTAATGAGACCAACTTTATACTCAGAATTTGAGAGTGGCAGTATTTCTTTCTTTCTTTCTTTCTTTTTTTTTTTTTTTCTTTCTTCAGCTTTCAGTGCTGAAGAAAAGGTTGTGTGGGTGAGATAGGAAGGGGTCGAAGTTTTTGTTTTGTTTTTGTATTAGGGATTGACCGTAGCCCCTTTGCACTACTGAGCTATATCCCCCACCCTCTATCCCCCACTGTTTCATTTTCAGACAAGGTTTTGCTAAGTTGCCCAAGTTGGAATTTAGGATTCTCCTGCCTCAGCCTTCCAGAGTGCTGGAATTGCAGGCATGCCTTACCACACTTGGCTGTGAAGAATAATACAGTTGTTGAACTAGTGGTAGTGGAGGTAGAATGTGTCCTTCACTGGTTTATAGGTTGCTGTGTGCTGTGCTGAGGCTTTGACCATAAGGTTAGAAAATACAGAAGGAAAAGGCCCTGCAGGGAAATGTGATGTTATCCAGGAAAAAAATACAAAAAGGATTTCTTTTCCCAAAAAGAGAGAAAGTGTAAATGTGAGTGTGTGTGTGTGTGTGTGTGTGTGTGTGTGTGTGTGTGTGTGTAATTTGATGCTTATAGCAGTTCTCTAAGGAGGCATTGCATGTTCTGGAGCAGAAGGAAGAGGCTAACTCAGATGCCCCAGAGGGAGGATTTGAACCCAGGTTTGCCTGAATGTTAATGAGTCTGTGTAATCTAGTTCATTCAGATGTGGGGCTTGGAGTAGGTCATCTCTAAAGGTCCTTTCAAAAAAAACAAAAAAACAAAAAACTTTTGTATGAGGCTGTGGAGTCCGGTTGAGGTACAAATCAGCTGCAGGATGCTGAAGAGATGGAAGATTCGGTCTTTGCCTTCAGGCGGCCCCTGGAGTCTTTGTGACCAGAAGAGCACGTGGAAAAGCCAGTGGAAGAGTTTCTGAGAGCGTCCTTGTGTCGGGAGACTGATTCACAGATGTTTTGAGGAACAAGCCCAGTGTAGATAGAAACTGTGGAGCTGTTCAGAGAGATCCTTAGGTTGTGATTTGGGCCGGGGGAAGAGCATGCCTGAGGGCTGCAGGGAGGAGTTCTGTTGCCTGAAGTTGTGACACAGGCATCAAAGTAGAAGGTGCCTGGGAAGGCAGTGGACGTGGTAGGGCGGAAGGCCGGGAGGATGACCCTGTAGTATTCGAAGTTAAATAATACTTGTCTTAATTTTTTTTTCTTGCATTGCTGGGGTTTGAACCCAGGGCCTTCATATTACAATACATCCTCACCTCTTTTTTAAAATTTCGAGACAGGGTCTCACTAAATTGCCCAGGCTGAGCTCAAACTTCCTGGTGCTGAATGCCTTGCAGAGGGGTAGCATTTGAGGCTTCTAAGTCTACTTAAAATGGAGGTGAAAACGATCTGGTTTTTCCTTTTCCAGTTTTGCTATAGTTTTGCTTTTGTGTTGCCATTTGCATCCTGTGGTATTGAACAGCTGCTTTTTAGTTTGTCAAGGACTTAAGTAGACGCACACACAGAATCTTGTCACTAGGGTTATGAGTGAGCTCCTGGGTGGTCCGCCGTCATCAGTGGTGCCCAGGGTTTTGAAAGTTTAGATAAGATTTTTGACTGACACAGTTGTGCACAGTGATGGTGTGGAGCAAGGCATGGTGGGTAATTCATTACATGTAGATGATGTGTGATGAGCACGAGCACCAGCTCTGTAAACACTGTTTTGTTGTCACCTGCAAATGCTCCTCTTCCAGTTCTTTGTAAAATAGTTGGTAAATTATTGTCGGACTTCAAATTTTTAAAAATTGGTTAAATAAACACTGGTAGAATTTTCAAGACTTAAAATTTTAGTTGAAATACAATGCGGGTCTGTAAACAAAGGACTGCATGCAGCCAGCTGGCTGTCACCACAGCCAGCAGGAGCAGTGTCCCTGCGGCTCGCCTTGAGCTTGGCTGAGCTGGCTTGAGCTTGGCTGAGCTGGCAGTGTGGGGCAGGTATTGTGCCATCTCAGCAGGAGAACCTGCCATGGAGCCTGGAGCAAGGTGGCCCAGGGGCTGACAGCCGGGGTGGGATCGAGTGGCTAATCTGTACCCAGTTTGGGCTCTGACCGTTCTGCACCTGTCAGGTAACAGGACAGTTCTTGTCTGGACTTTGCAGGTGCTCTGTCGGTTCTGGAAATGGGCCTGAACACAGCCTCTCCCACTGGGTGGGGCATCAGACTTGGAGGAGGAGGAGGCCGGGCAGGTGGGGCCTCAGCATCTCCCTGGTTCAAGGACAACCCAGACCCTGTGTTGCGCCCCAAGTCCCTGCTGGATACTGTCTTTCTGACAAAGAAGACTGTCATGTTTGGAAGCTCTTCCACAGGCCCTTGGCGGTTCCCAGTAGCTGTCAACAGCTCCTGAGGTTTTTGTTTACACTGACTGATGGAACATCATTATTCTGTGGAAGGAATTTTTTTTCTAACTCTGCTCATGTTAGTAAACACTCATTTCAGATTCCTCATGTCTTCTTTTTATCTTTTCAAATGTGGCGGGATCATTGTTTCTACTAACAGACATCTTCAACTAGCAATTACCTTCAGCCTTTATGAGAGTTGAACAGTAGTTCATTTTTTTGCTGTGCCTGGGCTCACTGATGAGCCTACCCAACTCTTCCTGTCAAATTTGCTGAATTCTTAGATCTGACTTTTGTCTTCGGGGAATTAAAAGGACCTTTTGCAAAATGTATTAGTTTGGAAGACATTTTTTAGAATTCTGCAAGTTTTTAAAAATTGTCTTTTAAAAGATCATCTGAAAGCAGAATAAAACAATAGGGCAAGAATTATATTCGGGTTATCTGGTTGGCAGATGAATTGATTATTTCAGGTTGTTGTGCCACAATCTAAGAAATAAGTCAAGACTAGGCTGGGGATGTAGCCCAACAGTAGTGCTTGCCTAGCACGCAAGAGTTCTTGGGTTTGATTCCTGACAATATACGTGCATATGCACAGAACTGGTCATGCAGGCTCATGTCTGTACTTCAGCATTCTGGGAGGCTGAGGCAGGAGGATCTCACATTTGAGTCTAGCCTGGACAATGTGATAACTTAGTAAGACTCAGTCTCTGAAAAATCTGGAAATACAGTTCAGTGCAAATGCTCTGATTTCAATCCTCAATATATACACAAAAGAATAGAAAAGAGATATATGAAGACTAAAATTTTGTATTTTAGAGTCAGTATAAAGGTATATAATAAGATCTTGATAATTTCCAGGCTGAGAAAGTTGAAGGTACTAGATTCAGGGCATTCATCCTGCCAGCAGGAGGCTGGCAAACAGGAAGTATGCTGTAGGTAGGTGGGGTGCTGCTTCCCTTTGGGAAGGTTTTGTTTTAAAAAGTAATTTGAGTGAGGTGCATAATGGTTCACATCTGGAATCCCCAGTTCTCAGGTGGCTGAGGCAGGAGGATCCCTGGGGATTCATGGCCAGCCTGGACGACATACGAAATTCTGGGCTGGCCTGGAATACATATGAGGCCCTGTCTCAAAGCAAAAACACCAGTAATTGCCACTGAAGGTTTTTGAGGGTACATTGTGTGCTGCAGTGGACGGAACTCAGACCGTGTTGGAACTGTTATATTTGTACAGTTCTTTTATTAATTCAGACCATCTGTATTGCTTTTGCCACTATCCCCCCTTTCCCACGGGCTCATTTGACCATTCCGAGCCTCAGTTTCCTTACCTGTAAAATGAGGAAGAGCAGTGGATGTGAGGCCTGCACACTCACAGTAGAGCTTTCCTCTTGGCTGTTTGCTTGGGTGAGAGGAGCAGATGGGAAGCTGCTCAGTGCCTTCCTTTGGAGGACTGTTTGTTTTCTAAGACAAGTTTGCACCTGTGTGGCCCAGGCTGGCCTGGAATCGCAGGAATCCTCCTGCCTCAGTCCCTGCAGTTTTGGAATTTCAGGTGTGTTACCACCCTGCCCCACTTGGGGTACTGGGTCTTTGCTGGCTGTTCAGCTTACACAGTTGAGTGAACGTGCTAGGAACTGCTGCAGCGGAACCCTTGGGGACCTTGGTGCTCCGAGGTGTCTTCACTGGGCCTTTGCTGTGTGCTGAGCCCAGCTGGAAGCTCAGGGAATGTCTGTGGGCGGAATAAATAAACAGGTATTTCAGGAGCTTTTGTAACGTGGGAATGCAGTGGAGGTACAAGCTGGCTCCCTGCCCTTAGGGAGCTTCTAATCTATTTGTGAAGAAAAGGGGTGAGCACGCAGAGACTTTTCAGTCCTTTTGTGAGAGATCATGTTACAGGGCCCTGTGTTACTAATTGCCAAACGAGGAATTGCCTAGGAGTTCAGACTGAGAGTGGACTGGACGCGAAGAGCACCGTGAGAGAAGACTTCACAGTTGGGTTTCAAGCTCTGTTCTCAGGACAATCCAGATCCTGAAGACAGCAAACGTGAAGTCACAGGGGAGGCTGGCTTGGAGGGAAAACAGGACAGACACCCCTTCCTGTGTGGGGTTAGGGTATCTGCTGTAACTTTGAGTATGAGACCTTCCCATTTCTCCAGTGACCTAATGTTCTTGGTGGGGCCCCGGAGCCACAAGTACGTTTTATTTTCTACATCAAAGTAGAAACGAGCAGCAGCAACCTGTTTGGTCACCTGAACTGATTAAAATTCCAAGGGATGTGTGTTCTTTAAGATGTCTTTATGTCTGTTTTGAGCTAAATAATTCATTCTGGCAAGCCTTTAGTTTACAACAGAGGGGAGCGTGTTCTGGTGGGAGGAAGAATAAAGCGCCTTTGATTCCCCAGCTTCTGAGTGCCAGCAAGAGGCCAGCGCTGCCTTGGGCTAGTGTCTTATTTTGGACTTTGGGAGCCATCTTTGCCCCGAAGTGGGAGTGCCAGCCGGTGCTGGAGGAGGAGTAGGATCATGCTGCAGGGGTTTCATGGAACCTCTTCTGACTGTCGATGGAGGACTTGTGTCACTTCACACTCTTTGCTTTGACGTGGTGGCTGATCTCCACCAAGTCAGAGCTCCATCTGAATTTGCCATTTGAACTTGGATTGAAGTCACCACATTTCTGTGGCTCCTTTTCTTAGTCTGTCAACTAAGCGCAGAGAACATATCCAGTCACAGGCTCTTTCTTCTTTCTTCTCAGACTGGAGCACAAGTGGAATGAGCATTCTTCTTCAGATGACTCGGGAAAGTGGCCCATTGTACTATGAATTTCCATGTTCACTAAATGAGTAGCTTCTTCTGTCATCAAGCTGATGGCTGCAGGAAGCTTAGTGAATTGTAGGTGACAAATTAGGCTTTAGGCTGGCGTGAGAGACTGATTTTAGGAAACGGACGTTGTACATATTCTTCTAAGTTGTGAGCACCTAACTTGATACAAAAATGCCTTCATCGGAAGAATCATTTATGTTTTAGGCAATTCTTTCATTTATCTAGATCCCAAATCTCCCTAGCCGCAAAGCTCTCCTTGCCAAGTGCGTAGAAAGTAAAACCTAATAGGGTTTTGACCCTTTTACAGCCAGCTTTATAAGAAGAGTTAAGACTCTGCTCTGTAATGCATATTTGGTTGTTATCTCTGTTACATTAGCTCTTGAAGCATTCTGATTACAACTTGTAGCTGCCAAGCCCTGTCCTGCAGTATTATCTGGAGCAGAAATTTTCCATGTGGTTACTTCAGCAGAGCCGCTGTATGTGAGTCGAGCGTGAAGGTGTAGGTCGTAAGGGAGCCGAACTTCTGGAAGGGGAACTGTGAGTTATGAGGTCTTAAATATTTTCTGCTTTTCAGTTGTTTTGTCCTTACCTGTTTGTGTGTACTTCATAAATGTTCACCATATTTCTAAACCCAATTTTTTTTCATTCTTATATGCTGGAAAGAATGCTGAATTAGTTAAGAGTTTTATTACTGTTTTGTTTTTCTTCTTCTTAGTTTTTTACTTTGAGTTCATACTTGGCCTGGGTAATTCCTCAAGCTATGTATTCTATAAAACAGTGTCTTAAAAGGAAAAAGACCCAAAATGGTTACATTGTTCTGTGAATTGCAAACAATATACCCACAGTCCAAACATTTCAATGTAAAAATCCTGCATCATTTTTTTAGAGGGAAGAAAAATATTAAACTTTCCTTTAACTATCCTGTCCATTGTTTTTGCTTTCCCCTTCTTACTTATTTTTGTTTGAATTGACTCGTACAGTTTACATTCTTTGAAGAGCTGATATGTTTAGAGAACACCGCGTATAAGACAAAGCCTGTCATGATTTTGTTTTACATTTATTTTGAGATGAATCTTGTAACACCAAAGTGTTGTAATTTTTGTGATGCCTGGTTCAACTGGGGAAGTCCTCATTGCTGAGAGAAAGGTAGCTATTATGTATGAAATAAGAGAGTACATGTAATTTTAATCGGAGGGCTTGTTTTCAGTGACATGGAAATGCAGGCTGGTCGCGTGAAAGCACACTGAGAACTCAGCCTGTTTCTCCTGTGGGTTTTATTGTTGCAGTTAATGCATACATTTTGCTGTTGCCATCAAATTGTTATTTTTCAATTTTTTACAATCAGTTTATCCCAATTAACTCTCTTGGTGTTTTTTTCTGTCAACAATTTGCGGTACTCAAGGGAATAGGAATAATAATGTCCTACCTAATATATAGATTGTCTTTCTCTCCTGAAATCAGCTTTTTGTTGCTACTGTATTGGGAAATGTGGTCAGGCCACTTTCTGACTAGCAGAACTCCTCCCTGAGATGACTACCTGATTAAAGAATTAGGTGCCTGGTGTGCTTTCTCAGCGCCAATCCATAACACATTCCCATAAGTATCTTGGCCTGAGTCCTATTCGCTAAGATTAAAGTGCTCCTGATTGGAGGGATGACCCCTTGATCATCAGTAGAGAAGCACTTTAATCTTTGCCCTTTGGAAGAGAAATATATGTGGTAAAATGCTGCCTTCCGTGGTTTGAATTCCAATGGTGTTGTGTAGAGCTTGGTGAGGAATGATGATCTCATTCAACAAGGGAAATATTATTTGAACCCCCTACCTTCTGTCAAAGTTATAATTAAGCTCAAAGTTACGTAGGAATATTTGAATTTTATAGGTTCCTCCTGACAATTTCAGGTTTACCGTTTGAAGTGTTGAAGAGAGGTAGAAGGAAACCTTAAACTAGGAAGAATGTGAAAATATTTGGGCAGGTACTGTGCTGTGCTGCTGCTGTTACATAAAACCTTCGGCTTCTGAGTCATGTTGAGCATATATAGGTCACTTATCTCTGAAAAAGGGGCCCCGAAATGCGAGCTGTTGAATAGTATTCTTGTCCCCTTTTCTCTAAGCAGTAAAATAACCAGGGGTCAGATTTGTCAGGGTGAGTACCTTCCAACAGGCAAAGTAAGCCTGATATATATTCTTCTTGATGATTTTCATTATGATCTACAATAATGAAAAATTACAGCTTCATGTATCATTCTTCAGTGTTTATAGCAGGATTGTAATTTTCAGAGGACAAAGCTGGTGTTGGCACTTTGTCCGAAATGAACAGCATGGATTTTGCAGTCTCTTGAACAGCATGACCGCACAATTGTAGAAGTCTGACCTTAAAAATCGTAAATCATCTTGTCCAGTGTTGTCAGTCTTTTCTAATTCAGTTCTCTCTCATGGACTATTTGAAGGTCATTTGGCTTTTCATCCAGTCTTACCTTCTATGGTTTGCCTTAGAAATACAAAAGCTGTATTGAATATCCTTTCTCAGTTATTCCCTTCTCCACCAGTTGCGAAGAGTCCAGCCCCCTCATTTTACAGGGAATGAAGATTAGTCTCAGGGAGACTGATTGATTTGTCTGAGGTCATATAACTTAACCAGCTGCTCCATAAGGGTCAGACTGTCACCTCTCAGGGCAAATCCTTTTAGTCACCAAGTAAGTATCTCCTGTGACCAAGACACTGAAGAACTCAAGAGGACCACGAGGACACTGTCCTTCCCTCCTGGAGTCTGTCCAATGTGAGGGGACATGTCCTAAGAATTATGTGATGACCAGTGATGTGTGAGGTAGAGGCAAAGAGAATTCAGCATGGAGAGAGGAAGTCAGGAACTCCAGGGGCTTAATGAAGGCTGCAGGAGACTTTTCCTCAGCATCTTAACAGATGGATTCCACTTTCAAAGATGTGGCTGGAGTGAGATCCAGTTTCCACTTCTCCTTTTCACAGCCAGACTTGTAAGTAATGGAATGGTCTGGACCCTTCATGGAAGAAAGCCTGGACTGTTTTTCCGTCATTCTTTTCTGCTCTTGAATCCTTACAGGGATCTCTTTGTTGCCAGATCTGATCGACATACTTGAGTTCTTACTTTTCGTGGAACTCGAATACGCACCTTCTCAAACCCTGTTCTCTTCTCTGCCTCCCTGACAGACTCTTTTCCTAAAGCGCTGGAGATTAGGGTTCCATTGCTAGGCTAGTTGGTCTCACTTCTTTTAGTGGTTCTTCCTCCATGGAGGGGTCTCGAACTCTTTTGAAAGTGGGGTACAGGCCTTGGGCTCCTCATTTCCATGAGAATACAATACTTACAAAGAGGGTTTCTGACCTTTACATGTCAGATAATCTTAGCACCCAGTTTCATGCCCCTGAGGTATCGCTGAGCGTCTTCTCAGGCCCTTTTTCCTTTTAGATCCGTGGTCTGACTAACTGCTTAGCAACGGAGTGCGGCTCTTCTCATCTTCTCCTTCAGCCTGGTTTTCTTGCTGTTCCCATTCACTAACTGGCCCTGCCTTCCTCCTCCAGTGGTTTGACTCAGCAAGTTTTCTTCCACTCTGCTCCCTCTCTCATTCTGCACACCCACTGGTCAAACCCCGTGCGTTTCACTGCCCTAGGACTTCTTCATGTATTGGCCCTTCCGCAGCCTGACTTTATCGCCGCTTTTCTTCTGGGTGGCTGTAGTAGGCAGTTGGTCTTTCTGCACTTATTCTTGGTTCCCAGCAAGCTGTGGCTTCACCAAGGCAGCCAGATGACCTTTCTGAAGCATCCTTAATTTTTCTGAGCCTCAGGTACTTAAGCCTTTATGGGTCTACTCTTCTATTAAAAAAAAAAAAAAAAAAAGAACACATCTGTTATCCCAGTACTTAAGAAACTGAGTCAGGAGGATGGCTGTGAGTTGAAGTCCAGCCTAGGTTACATAGTGAGTTCAAGGCCAGTCTAAATTGCATAGCATGATCTTGTCTCAAAAAACAAAACCCAAACAATATATATGTATATATACACACATTTATATGTACATATATATATATATGACTGTGTGATATGACTGATGACTGTGTAGAGATAAATATATTTCAAGATAACCTTGTTATTATATATTCATTATCACAGGCATTATTCTTTTTGTGCCTTTTATGTCTGATGACTGCAGTGGCTTGTTAAATGAACTGAAACACTTTTCTTCCCCTATACTCAGGGTCTTCACATTGAGCTACATCCCAGGACCATTGTGAAATAGAAAATATTTAAAAGGAAATGAGGTGGAGGGGTAGGTAAAGAGTGGAAAAATAATGTGTTAGTAATTAAAAAGGAAAAGCCTATGTATATAGGGGGCAGGGAGTTGTGGGGTGGGTAGGGGAATGGGAAAAAATGAGAATCAAATTGTGTCATATCATATACCGGTACAAATTCTCATTGCTGAAAGTGACTATGATGTGTATATATAATGTACCAATAAAGATTTGAATGAAAAATGAATTTTGAAACAGGGTCTTAGTCACTCAATTGCTTAGCCTGGCCTAGACCTTGGGACTCCTGTTTCAGCCTCCTGGACTGCTGAGATTTCTAGTGTCCAGCACCATAAACCATGTCTTACTACTTTTCCTTATTACTGAAACAAAATACCTGGTACCTAAAGTTAGAGGAAGTTAAAGGAAGCTTTATTTAGCTCACAGTTTATAGAGGTTTCAGCCCATAATTGGTTGGCTCCAAGGCAGAGTGGCACATGGCAGACAAGCATCACAGAGGAGAAAAAGTTCATGGTGGGCCGAAGGTAGCAAAGCAAGCAAGGGAGGACCACAGTCTTCCCATCCCTTACCAGACTACTCAGGACGAGTAGCACTCACACCTTTAATCCTGGTGCCCTTGATCCTAGTGTTGCACTACAAATGGATCACAGTGTCACGCACTAGATCCAGCCACCTATGAAAAAGACCCACCTATGACCACATGAGGCCTTGGGAAGACATCTAGACAGAAATTATCTGAATAGAAATATTTTGAAGATAAAGTTGGCATCACGTATCAGCTGTTGAAGAGTAGGCAATGGAAGGAGGCCAAGTTTTATTAGGTGGTGCTTTTGTAATGTGGCCTTGGTAGCTCCCTAAAAGCAATACTAAGATGTTTGTAGTTTAGCCTTTTGAAATGGAAAAGCTTGCAGAGAAATAGGATGTTACACTTAAAAGATATCCTCTCTCTTTATATTTTTTATTTAAGAGCAAGAATCATGAGATTTGTATGATGTCCAAAGTGTGTCCCATGAACTGTTTTACTAATAGGCACATTTTTCCATGATGCTTCTGTGCAGGGTGGTTGGTGGTTTTGAGTTGGGTGGGATGTGGTCTTTGGACCCTCAAGGGGACATCTGGCTGTGCCTAGACATCTTTTGGTTTTCTTCATCTGCAGGGAGGCGAGCTTCCCATGTCTGATGCTTACAGTCCGGGGGTGGGTACTAACCATCTTGTGTCGTCCAGGGCAGCTCCATAGGCAAGAATCATGTGGCTCCCCAATATCAGTGTGTCACAGTCAGGAAACCGGCCAACAGAGAAATCCTTCCTACAGCTTGGTTTTTCCCATCTGTATTGTCCATTTTGTTTCCTTGTATTTCCACAGAGAACTGTAATTCAGATGCAGAACTGATTTGTAGCACGAGAACCAAACATTTATTTTTGTGGCTTCAGTAATGTTGAAAAAAACAGTTATTGAGATGGCTGAGCTTTTGAACACCAGAGAGTCTAAGTTTAGTGATAGGCAAGATCTCTCTTCAAAGATCTACTGTCCTTTTGAGTCTTTACCAAAATACTCATTTTGCCCTTGCTGTCTCTTTGCCAGAGCACAACCTTTTGTTGTCTGGGTAGGGGGAGGGAGATGCTGAGTCATTTATTCATGCTTTTTATTACTTCTTGGCTGGAATATCACCATTCATTGTTCATAAGCCGTCCAGCTTGTTTACTTTTTATAAATGACATGTAATCAAGTCTTCTTGCAGGTCTGGCTACTGTAATTGGCAGTAGCCACTGAGCCGGGCTGACGAGTCTGTATTTGTGCTGATGTCTCACATTCAGTTCAAACTTTCTTGCCTCTTCCACCCTTATTTCAAAGGAAGGTGAAAAAGAGTACTGTCACTGTGCCTTCTCTTGGGTGATCCGAAGAACTGACTTAGAGTTGGTTAGAATCCTTTTCTGCTCTTTGGTTTTGGAAAATCAGGGGTGTACGGTAGTGGTCCTCTGACTTCAGCACCTGTAGCATCACCAGGGTCACTTCTGAAATCAAGGCTGTTCCTCCGTCTGACATTTTTGGTAAGTCTAGGTGCAGAAAAACTTTCTGATTTTGAGCCTTACTGATTCTTGTGTAGATGGTTCTCAGACTTGGGGAATTCCTGAGTTGGGCAAAGAAGGAAGAAGAGAGAAGAAAGAAAATCCAGAAAGAGTAAGAAGTTATAAAGCAAAACAGAGCTAGGACCAAAGTTCCCAAAGTCACTTTCTCTTCAGTCAGATGAAGGGAGATACCGTAATTCTGTAAAAGATAGCTAGTGTTTTCCCGGCAGTGATTGGCCATAAACTGTTCCACAAAGAGGACACACTTAGAGGATGATAAAAATGGAAGATAATTTGGGAAAGTCAAGCTGTGGAAAAGTACTAAGCCTTGCTGAAATGCTCAAAAGACATTATTAAATCAAAGACAATATTAAGTAGTGTTGATTTAAAAAAGAATGTGTGTTCCAGAATTAAGTTTGTAAATGGCTTAAAGCTGAAGAGGAAAGGTGGAGGAGGATTAGGTCTTCACTAGAAGTTCTGGTTATTCTGGTTATTGGATCTGAATGCATACGATGAGAGTCCAGATTTCCTTGAATAGTTCAAAAGTCAAATAACCTTTCCCATTATCTACAGAATACACGCTTGGTTTCCCCTAACTTTTGGTTAGTTTTGAGATGTACCTGATTTATTTAAGGGCACAGAGTAGTTTTGCTAGACCAAAGAAGTTAAGCAGTCTTATTTTTCTATTTCTGTCTGTGTTTGTATGTCTACTGTGAAGTCCACACTAGAAGAGTTTGAGACTGACAGATGGGACAGAAGTGGGCCAGGTGGGAATGGTTAAACCTTGCCGAGGATTAAAAAAAAAAGAAAAAAAGAAATTTATTTCTGTCTACCTACAGAAATCACTCTTCTCCTAGAAAGCTAGCTTTTTATTATTTTCTACCTACTCTTTGCTTAGGGGAATTTTATTGCTCAGTTCACTTCCCTTAGAGAGAGAGATCTTGATCTTGACTCCTCTACCCCCAAATTAGACTTACTTATAAAGTGATGAGAGCCAGCTTTTGTTAAGTCATTGATTTTTTCTCTTTATTGCAGCCATCTCTGCATCAAAGCATTTGCTTATCCACAGACATGTTAGACTCTCAGATTGTGTTTAGGAACTTGTTACCACTCCAGGGTCAGGGTTAACTAACTTGTGGATCCTCCCCTGTCCCTTCCTTTCGGTCACCCTTCAGGCTCCCTCTCCTCTTCTCCCTTCATTCACTCTGAAACACTTAGTCTGTCAGGGAAGCTGCCCACCTGCCCACAAGATCTTCCAGAATCTTCCTATCTGCTTTGTAAGTGCTGAAGATCATTACCGTCATTATATGCAGTGTCTGCCACACCCACTCTGTACATAGGCGGTCCAGGTAAGTTCGGTCAGCAGATCCCTTGGCTCCTGAAGCAAATAGAAAGTTCTGCTGGGTGCTGGTGGAGACCCAGGGCCACCTCGCTCTGGCAGCCGAGGAGGGCTGGACTCCTGCGCCTGAGCCTGCTCTGGGAGTTGAAGGCTGAGCACAGGACTTGCCCTCTGCTTCTCAGGTGACCTTAGTTTCTTGCTCTCTTGGGTTTTTTGAGTCATACACTCAGTGAATCTTTTAAAAAATTAATCTCTTAATATTTCTGATTAGTTTGCCAGATATTTTTTTCTGGAGTCTTATTTTAATTCACATATTGTTTAAAATAGTGGTATTTCAAATAAATGCTTATATTGGCTGGAAACAAATAATACATGCTCTTTGGGAAAAGTATAGCAATAAATACATCCCGTACGTCATAAAAGTACTGTTTTTAAATAGCAGTGGAAGTTTTTGTTTTTAACTAAATATTTTATTTTGGGTTTAACAGATAGAAAAAGGGGTTATCAAATATTAGAGATGTAGAATTACTGTCTTTTACATGTTACTAAATGGAAGACTTGCTGTAATAATAATGTAATGTAGAATATTTAGCATTGAGCTGTGATAATACACTTTTAGTCTTATTTTTGTATTTAGATTTAAATAGAAAATATACATGAATTGACTTAAATGTATCAGTACATTAATACTGTTTTTTCATAATTGTAATACCATATATTTAAATCTTTAATATCTACCTACTTATCTCAGTGATTCTTAAGAAACTAGAGATCTTTTCTTTTTCTTCCTCTTCTTTTTTTTAATATTTTTTTTTGCTGTCACCTGGAAAATTAGCTTTATGTTGAGAAAGCTGTGTTCATAGGGAAGGAAATTGGAGCATGCAAGGAAATTGGATCCTTTGAGTTAAAGTTTAGTCTTTAAGACATTCTTGTCTGTTTCCACATAGAACCTCTTACATTGTTAAACTATAAAATTTCAAAGCAGAATACATTTAAAAAATTGTTATGTAGGTATTGAAACACTTAAAGGAAAAGAACTCAAGAGAGATGAAACCAGTTTTTCTTACCATGATAAAAGTTTTTACTGCTCTTTCTGTTGGTAAGAAAAGTGAGGCCTATAAGAAATTTAAACCTATAAAACACCGAGTCCAAGTGTTTCAAAGCACATGGCTTGACCAGGTGGAGATAGAACGAGGGCCTGGCCTTCTCATGCCCAGGCTGGTAACTCTCAGCCTGCCCTATCCCAAGCAACTGCTGAGATTTCTAATTGTGTACACTGATGCCTCTCAGAGCAGTATAAATTCTTCCCAGTCTAACTCTTAAATTTTATTTTCTACTGTGGTTGAAAAATAGCAAAAATTCTAACAAAAATAATAAAGTTGCACCCTTCCCCCCTGTACTGGAAATTTGAACTCAAGACCTTGCACTGAGCTACATGTCTTTCTTTTGTCTTTTTTTTTTGAGACATGGTCTCCTTGAATTGTCCAATTTGGCTTCAACTTGCTTCCCTAGTCTACAGATGTTTACCTGGTTGCCTGTTTTCCCTCTTTGCTGTTTGTAACCGTACCAGTCCGTTGTGGTAAACATCTTCCTTCTGCCGTGTGCCCTGCTGTGTTCTCCAGCCAGTCTCAGTCGCATGGCTGCCCTGGAAGGGTCTTGAACAAGTACCTTTCCGGAAGGGGTGTGCTCTTCCCAGCAGTAGGAAGTGAATTATGTGGATTTGCTCACGTGATCGGCACAGGTGATCTTCCTTTTGTGGACGTGGGGAACGCCTCACATCCCTTTCTGCCCCTGAGGAAAATTCTTTCCCGATCCTTGATTCAGTGCTGTGTTTGATCTTGAGCATATGAGAATGACTCACCACGGTGAGCATGTAATCCTATTTCTTCCTTCCTCCCAACCTCCCCTCTCCTTTTTCTTTATGTTTAAGATATGGACCCTGATTTTCTGCCCGAGCAAGCTCTGGTGACTCGGGTATGAACTGAGGCGCTGGGAGGTGTTGAGATTTTTTTGGACTCAGTACTTTCAGCTCGCCTGGCCTGAATCCTGAAATTCAGGCTATGTGTGGAATGTCTGTGAACTGAGAAACAAACACAAGCTTTTTTGAGGAGCCAAGGAGAAGAGGAGTGAGGATTTTAAGACACTCTGATTTTGTGGGGGAAATATTGAGATTTTTAGAATACGTACAGACTAACTATGAGCAACTGTTTGCTATGTGATTTTATTGTTTACAGTCACTACACAAAAGGAACCTTGAGATGGGGCAAAACAGACACTGCTGGACGTGTTTACTGACGGATAAAGTAACTGAGTTCTGCTTTTGATTCCTGTTATCCGTATGGATACAATGTGTGAACTTCTCCTTCCATTTCTTGCAGAATGAAAAATATTTCGCTAGGAGATCACTTTTAAAGGAGTCCAGTACTTGTAAAGTGCCTTGGAATTCTTTAGGCTACTTTAACAGAGTGTAGATCATTAATGCTGGTTTTCACACTGAGAGAGCAATATGTGAGTAGGCGTGTGACTTCAACATCACAATGAAAATCTGTATCCATTTTTAAATGCAACACATTTGAGCAAAGCCATTCTCCCTAAATGCTTATTTTAAATTGGCAGTTGTTCAGCCACCAGGCGGTAATCTCACTTAGCAAGTGTTTGGCACGCCTGTCTGAACCTGCACAGGTTCAGTTCACACAAGGGAGGGAGGGGTGTGGTCCCACACGGTCACTGATGTAGGTCGCACGTCAGCCTCATTAGCATATTTTGAATAACTGTATTTGAATGTTTGCCAGCTAAATGAGGCTCCTTGGAGGCCAGCCAGTGAGCCGTGGGGATTTCTGAGGAATGTGGAGACTGGAGCCTTTCTTTCTTTTTAAACTTTTTCTTTTTGGAGGAGAAAGATTTTAGAAGATTCTGTTTAGGATACTTCCCCAAATCTCCCAACAAAGCCTTCTCTTTACTTTGTTTGTTTGGTTGTTTTTTGTTTTGAGGAAGTGAAGATTGAAACATAGGCCTTCCAACTGAGCTATGTGCCCAGTCCCCATTTTTAGTTTTTTATTTTGTAATCAGGTGCCCAGGCTGGCCTCAAACTTTTCATCCTCTTGCCTCAGCCTCCCAGAGGCCTAGACCACCATAACCAACTGTTGTTCTGTTTTTAATTGTATTGAATCGTTTGGATCTTGCCACCACATTTATACATTTATATCTCCTAGGAAGCATGTGCCTCACACACACCTTGGTAATTTATCCTGGGTATATTATATTCCTGCTCAGCCTGCCCTTATTCCTTTCTGGGAGCCTGGGTGCACGTGTCCTTTCTAGGGTCATTGTAGGACACAGAGGGCTGGACCCCAGCAGGTAAGGTACCCTGAGGTGCCTGTGGAGTAAACATCTTTCATAAAAAGACACCCATTTTGTGGCCTTAGGTAGAAGAAACCAAAGATGGATAAAAAGGAGACAAGAAAATAATAACTAAAACAATGTACTTTTAAAAGAGGACTGAAACTTGTGGGACCCAGCCAGAAATTATCTAAGGTGATTTATATCAGCATGTTTATTTTGAGGGTTACATTTAGGCTTCTTCCCTACCAACCTATTACACCCAGAATTCCTCAAAAATATTGTCCATGAATTGGTTTAATTAAAAAAATAAAGAGCAGAAGCCTGATCCTAACATAAAGGAACAGGGTGAGAAAATCTAAAGAATGTTTAATACTCAACTCAAATAACAACAACAACAGCAGCAATTGAGCCTACACCCGAAGAGCTTGCTAGTTCCCTTCTGGGAATTGGCTGCCTTTTCCTGGGTTTCCACCCCTTCGAGAAAAGCATCAGTGTTTGCTTTTCCAGGAAATAATATGTCTCTCTCTGACATTTCACACTGTATTGCTTTAATTTCTGCCAGATAAAATCCTTCCTATGCTGCCTCTTAACTCATCCTGAAAGTTCTTTTTCTGCAGTGGACATCACCAACCTACAGACTTAATTTACAAAACAGATGGGATAGGTGCCTTAGTTCAGCTTCAGGTACCTCTCAAACTCTGTCAGAGGACAGGCTGACATCTGAAAGTGTCCGGACACACTTTTTTGACCTGACGGTAAAACTAGGTCGGGGAGGAAGAGTCAGGTGAAGGAAGGCTCCTCCCGTGTTTTCATCTGCAGGGTTTTCAGAGTGAGAAGAAGAGGAGCAAATGCTTAGCTCTCTCTCTGGTGTCCTTTGGGAGACAGGTCTGGGAACACTGTGATCACCACGGAGCTTTTTCAGAACTAGTTCACCTCTGTCGTGTTTGCTCCCCACTTCCTTGCTGGAAGGGGAGGTGGGGTGACTGACCTGCGGGGTGCTGAGGCGGTCTTCATCCTTGCCCAGTGCCTACTCTTGGGGCTGAACACCACCCGATGACACTCGCCCTTCCTCCCTATCAAAGATTTTGAAGTAATATATGAACTTCGCATTAATAGGATTGCTGGAAGAGGGTTCCTCTGCCCTGTTAGGGCTTTGAGAGTGGCTTTTGTTTTTCACCTTCACCTCTTTGAACGTAACTCTTAAGACTTACTTTTTTTTTTTTTTTGAGACAGGGTCTCACTTTGTAGTTCAGGCTGGCCCTGAGCTCAGCCTCAAACTCACATCACAGCAATCCTCCTGCCTCTGTCTCCCGAGTGCTGGGATTACAGGTGTGAGCCACCACGCCCGGCACTGTGGTATGTGGTACTGGTTGCTGCTGGGGTGAGTCTCTATGCCCAGTATTGTTATGTGGTTATCGGGGATCCAACCCGGGTCCTTGCGCTTGCAAAACAGGCTCCGTAACCACTGAGCTAACTCCCCGGCCCAAGACTTACTATTTTTAAATCACATATGTGGAATCTCAGAAACAGGAAACAAGGAATGTTACCATTGCTCTTCTTTTTTCTTTTAGTGTTATTGGCTATTGAGCTCAGGGCCTTTATACTAAGCTCCATATCCAATGCCCCCCCCCTTTTTTTTTTTATCTTTTGTTCATGACAGAATCTTGCTAAGTTGCTAACTTGCCTAGGCCAGGCTTGCACTTGTGATCCTTTTGCCTCAGTGACCTGGAGTACTAGAATTACAGATATGTGCCAAACCCAGTTTGATCACACTTTAAAAATGCATTTTAGAAATAAAATTCTAGGAAAAATATCTCTGGTACAATAAGCCACGCTGAGCATTGTGAATAGGTTTAAAAAATCTTACTTACGTGTTTTTAGTATATAATGATCACGTTCATCAAGGGGGGGTTGGCTGTATGTACATGACACATATTGATTCTTTTTACTTCCCCTTCTAAAGATATTTTAATGAGCCATATGTGTTTATATTTCAATCATATCTGTGCATAGTAAGTTTTAAATTTCTGCATTAACATAAAGTGTTACCTTTCTTTTGCTGAACTTTATTGTATGTAGTTTTGTCAGTATTGTTTGTGATTTGTATAGTTACGTGACCACCATCTACTTCTAATTCATTGTATAAAGAATTTTGATTTTTCATAACTTATTTTTTTCAGCTAATGTGTAGCAGACTGTTGAAAAGAAAACCATATAGGTAATTATAATTTTCACGAACTAGTATAGATTAATGACTACCTTTGATTATCAGTGCAGTATTTTCCTGGTTAATTATAAAAGGGCTGGTAGCTTCTCTTTTGTGTCAGTTATATTACAGGAGTACTTCTAGAATGTTAACAGTTTCACTACTCACTAGGTCTTCAATATCCATGAAGGTGGCAGATATGAAATCTGTTTTTCAAACAAGTATAAGCATGAAACTAAAACAGTTTATTCAGGTTGTAAAACAGCACTGGTGAAACTTGAGCTTTGGCTTTGGGCCCACATTTAAGCTGATAACGTGGGGACGGGGAGAAATAGTACTTACTGATACGCTCTTTAGAATTCATTAATAACGTCAGGCTCAAGTGTGAGTTTTTCAGTACACAGATTGGATTTAAACAAAGAGGAGCTAAGTGAAATGTGAATACTGTGTAATTTTAGTGGTGAACCACGGTATCAGCAGTTAAGGGGGGCACGAGGAACTTTTTCATTGGTTTTTGTATTTGCTGTGCTTTTATAATGAAACACTAGAAGAAGAGGGAACAGGCTACCTTCAGATGCAGTCAGGTTAAATTCCTTAGGCCACAGTTCCAGCTCCTGCTACTCTAGCTGCCTCCCTAACTCCCCAGTTTATTTACATATTGTATAATCCAGACTGGATTGTCCCGTTTGGTAGGTTCCTAATAAACTGCAGAGCTAAGTAAATGTGTGGTAACATTGCAAATGCTATCAGACGTTCAACTGTCCTGGAGGAGTGATGTCCAAGGGGGCCCCTGGTGTCATGTGCCCCAGAATTGCCTTCTTTGGGGGCTGTTTCTCTTTTCTCTAAGAGGAAATAAACGGGATCTCTAGTGATGTCTGGTCAGATGACTCGCCCTTTTACATGATATGCAGTGTGTCCTGTATGACCCTTCAAACGCCTGATTTTGAAAGTAGATGTCCTCTGTGATTATTAATGAGTGTTGTACATAGGTGAAACTAGCACATAGAACCAGCAGGACTGTTTTCATGTGAAGGTGGCCACTGTGAAGACAAGGGAGGCTCCACAAGTTCTGCTTCCTTCTCACCTGGTATGTAAGGAGAGAACATTGCATGGGCATTGTGATGACAACTGTGTCGCCCAGCTGTATAGTTTTTGGGTCTGCAGAAGCAGCCAGTGCCCATTTGACCCCTTAAAGAAAGGCATGTTGTGTTTCCTGTGTGACTGTCCTGAGCTCTCTGGCTGTGGTCAGTGTTGGCTTCGCAGTAAATTATCACTTTATCATCAGCCAGCCAGAGGTGTTGACATGGAAGTCTTTCCTCGACTACTTCTCATCTCTACCCAAGGCTTTCCTGAGATTTGCAAGGGACCCAGTGCCCAAGAGTCTAGTCTGTTAAACAAGAGTCGTGATGATGAGCTCTTACCCATGTTGCTGTCTGCAGCTTTTCTCCCTGCCCCAGTCCCAGGATTCCTTGGTTCAAAGACCATGGTGCTTTTAACCTAGAGATTTCAGTTTCAGGTCAGATTATTCTCCCCCATGAATCACTCAGTTTAAACCATCTTAAAAGAGCCTCTCAGTTGTGTGGATCAGACAGGTTACAGCCTTCTTGATTTTTAGCATCATTGGTTTATAGTGATTTAGAGAGTTGAAGAGGAAATGGCTAATTATATGGCCTTATGCAAATTATCTACCTGGTATAAATCCATTAAAGACAGAAGTTTCCTCTGGACCAACAGGCTTACCATTCATTGTTCTGGTGTGAAATAATGAGGGAGAGAATAATCCTGTAGAGATTGCATCAATTTAAAAAAGGAGAATTTCAGAACTGGGGAATTTTTCAGATTACTTCTTCTTTTTCTGATTTCTTTTTCTCTTCTTGTTATTTTTCCTGTTTTAAATTTACTATTATGGTTTCCGATCAAAACTGCTTTTTTAACCCCCTGACTTTTTATTTTTGAAACAAAGGTTAAAACTTCTATGTCTCTTGAATTACCATTTTTTTTCAGTGGTTAACGGTTACATTTTAGAGGACAAAATAGAAAATGAAATTAGGGTCAGGATAAGGAATGCAACTTGAGTATTTTAAAAATAGTAAGAGCAGCAACAGCAACAAGAAGTAGAGGAGTAACTGGCAACACATACTCTTTTTCCTGTAAGTTTCTTTTCCCTAAACCCTTGCTTCAAGCTAAAAAAAAAAACTTTTGTTGCAAGTTGTTTTTTCTCAGAATTCTGCTTCTGGCTGTTCGTAGGAAAATTTTTTTTCATACTCCAAAGTTTTGTTTTTCACGTGACTTCTGTAGCAATTTGGGTAGTACTGAAAAGGCACTTTAAAAAAGTACTTTGGTAAATACTATTGATGATAAACCAAAAGGAATATTTCATAAGGACTTCTTACACAATTTAGGTATAGTGTCGCTGAGGAACCCAGTGCATTATCCAAGGGGTCCTAGGTCAGATGATGCTAGGAAAAAGAACAGTTCTAATTGAAGTATGAATGCTTTTTTCTTTTTCTAAATTTGATTTTATTGGTACATTCTATACATACCTTATGACCACATTCAACAGAGAGAATTTGTACCTGTATACGACACATCTTGATTCTTACTTTTTCCCTTTCCTCTGACCTTTTGAGAACCCTGAACCCCATGTGTAAGTTTTGTTTCCTTTTTTTAAACTATCAATTTTTTCTTTCCCTTCTTTTACCTACCCACCCTTTCCCTTTTCCTTTTGCACATTTTTCTTCCTATTTCACATTAAATATCATACACTTTGGTATTCATTTACACCTTCAGTTTTTCGTACAAGAGAAAAGATACAGTATTTGCACATTTGTGTCCTAGTTATTTCACTTATAAATATGTCCTCGTTATTTTGTAGACAAAGGAATACTGTCTAGAGTTATAAAGAACTTAAAAATCAGTCCTCCTCTCAAATTTAAAGATGCAATTCAAAAATGGGCATCTGAGATGAACAGACATTTTTCAGAGAAAGAAGTAAAGGCAACTAAAAAACAAAGAACTGTTTAACATCACATAAAATTTGAGAGATGCAGATGAAAACAACACTGATATGTCATCTTGCTCCACAAAGAATGCTGCTATCATGAAATCAATCAACATCAAAAGCTGGCAGAGCTGAGGGGGAAAAGGAACCCTTCTCCACTGTTGGTGGGAATGTAGACTGGTGCAACCACTATGGAGATCCTCCAAACACTAGGACTCAAGGCCCCATTTGACCCTGCTATTCCCTGGTCGGTATATACACGAAAGAATGAAAAGAATCATACCACAGTGACACATATGCACCCATGTTTATAGCAGCTCAGTTCGTGGTAGCTAAATCTTGGAAATGGCCCAAATTCCCATCAATTCAGGACTGGATAAAGAAGATGTGGGTTTGTTTTTTTTTAATGGAGTATTACTCTGCCATAAAGAGTGATAAATTTGAGTTGTTTATACTCAAGTACTTTTTTCTTTTTAAAAATTTAAGTACTTGTTTCTTGTTACCATGAAAAATTATATTTTAAAATTGCTCGCTAATCTTATCCTCAAGGACACATACTTAAACATTTCCATATGAGGCTAACATAAAGTGGTACTCCTGACTGAGACTGCCCACTCTTGGCAGAAGCACTGAGATCACTGCATCCTTGGGAATAGTTAAGGTGGGAAGTAAAGATTCAATTTTTGGAGGGATATCTTGTGCAATACAATACCAAATAAACTTCACATGTCAAGAAGTAACTGCATGTTTTTAGAGTATTGCTGCCCTGCACCTTTTGATTGACAGGTAAAAGCAGATCATATTTTACATTATTATCATTAAAACAGCACAGTAATGCAGCACAGTGATTTGTCATTCATCCTTTTGAAGAAATATCAGCAGTGCCAGTAATAGCTTGCTTAGCCAGATCACCGACTGATTTTCTGGGGAGATTTCACTGCACTTGTTTACTCTGTAAGCCTTATGGTGGCCTTTGACCAAAAGCAATAAAATGCTACCTGACTTGACATACCAGTAAGGATTTCTAGCTATGTCAACAGCAGAAATCCTGACTAATTTAATCAGGAAAAAAAAAGTTTATTAAGGATATTAGGTAGCTTGCAATCTCTCTGGGAAAGCTGAGAACCTATTTTGGAAATTTGTCACCCAGGAGCTGTGCTACTGAGTTGGCCCAGGGAATGTGACAACTGGCTCAGTCTGGGACCTGAAACCCCTCACCCTTGCATCCCCAGCACCAGTGACGCGAAGAGCCGAGAGCCACCACTCCGACCTCTGGAGACTGTGTTCACTGGCCTAGACTCTGAGCAGTTTTCCTCTTGTGCCTACCGAGATTGAAAATCTGGGTGGCTTTGTTTTGTAGTGCCGATATACCTGACCGTGCATTTTGGTTGCAAGAGCAGTTGAGAAAGCAGTTATCTGGAATATTCAGCTTTTGTAATAGTAAGGATAATAATTTTGCAAACATTGGAAGGGCAACCAAAAGAGTGTGAGCTCATTACAATGGTGTGTTGAAGGTGAAGGTAGGATAGAGAAATGCATACCAACACTACCTTCTTAGAACACTTAGCTGAAGACCTCTGCTAATACCAGAAGAGAAGTGTCATGCCTTCCTTACTTTCTTAGTATTCTCGTAGCAGCAGAATCCACAGATATAATCAAAGCAGATACTTTGGGTATTAAGCAGTGGTTAATGTTCAAGTACTGTGTTATGCCACTAGAGCACCAAGGAAGCAGTTGTTAGTGTGGTGGGTAGTTTCTTTTTTATAATCTCAGATCAACAGAATGGGTTTGAAAAGTAGACATTATTGCCTTCATTTTACAGGTAAAAGAACTGCTAAACAACCATAACTCAAATATGGTGGTCCTCGCATTAAACCCATGCATGTTTGTTTACTTCACACATCTCTGTTCTTGTTATCACACCAAATACCTCCTCACCTGAACTCTCACTTAAGAATGCAGATGATCTCCCTGATTTCAACCAAAAAATTTTGGCGGCACTTCTGTATCACATTCCTTAATAATCCATTACTTACATTTGTCATGAATTGGGATACCTTGCTAGCCCCAGGCATGTGACTTGGGCCAGGAATCTTTGATCCTTTGGGCGTGAAGTTCTCTGGGGGGAATTTGTAGAGTGAAAAAATGATGCTTAACAGAACACTAGCTTAGAAGGTGGGTCAGGAAGGGAGGAGCCAGCAAAAGATCGAGTGGTTTCTTTTTGGTAGAAGGCAAAGTAAAATAGAGACCTGTGAGTGGAGCCTAAGGTCATAGTTTCGAAGGAGAGTGTCAGGTGCTTCAGGAATTGAAAGAGAAAGTGAGAAATAGATCCTGGGTTGAGCTGACCAAGCAGGAAGTTATAGTAGCCTTGAGTAATTTGAAATGGTAGGCTTTGCCTCTTTCCTTTGTGTGTAAATCTGCCAAGAAGTATGTGATAGATACCCTACACTGCTTTAGGTTTGCTCACGTGAGGACACAGGCAATTCTGTATTTACATTTTTAGTTCTTTTTTTGTAAATACTACTTTTTGTTCCTTTTTTTGTTTTTTACTATATTTTGGTTTTGGTGTTTGGTACCACACCTCTGCTGAGCAAGGATATTTTCTATTTTCCATTCATATCTGTTGCTTTAGAAATCATTATCTCTCAAAGAAAAATAGACCTGTGATTTTATATCTGCCCGCATTGAAGCCAGTCTGCTACTTTCCTTCCTATGCAGATGGCCTGTAAAATCTTCCATCCATTTATTCTGTGGGTCGTTTTTTTTTTTTTTTCACATCAAGTTTCTGGCATTACCTTAAAGCATCATTGTCTTTAAACTTCTGAAAGGAAGGTGATTAAAATTTAGCTATCTACAATTTGTAATGTCTCCTCTTTTGGGAGAGCATTTGAGAGTACTTGATCATAGTTGTAAGAGTATACAGTTGGCCCCACTATATCCACAGGTTCTGCATTTTTTTGCTCATTCTATTGCATCTACTCTGAATATGTACAGACATTTTTCTTATTGTTATATTGTAAACAATGCAGTGTAGTAGGTTCATAAAATTTTTATAAGGTGATTTAAAGTATGGGGTGACATGAGTAGGTTATATACAAATGCCACCCATTTTATGTAAGTGACTTGAGCATCTTTGATTTTGTGAGAAGGTCCTAGAACCATTCACCCAAAGATGAGGGATGATTCTAGTTGCAAATAAGAAAGTATTCCTAACTGGGTTACAGAAATCTGTGGTGAGAACTAGATAGATATTGGAATGTATTTTAATGTCTGTAAGGGTTGGTTGTCCAGAGTAGAGGCTGTCTTGGATGGACCCTGAGCAGGTCTACTTTGTCACGATTTTAAGTACAACCTCATCTCGTGCATCCACATCCTAACTCTACTTCTCCTAATCATCACAGTGATGTGGGGCTTGGATCTGGAATATGACACATGTGCTGAAGGCTTTGTTTCTGGTTGTTGGTGTTATTGGGGCATAGTGGAAACTTTTAGACATAGAGTCTAGTTGGAAGAGATGTATTTGAAAGATGTATTCTTCCCCCCCCCCCCCCCCGCCACTTCCTGGCCACCACAAAGTGAATAGCTTTTCTCCCCCATACCCTTCCATCGTGATGCTGTCTCATCCCAGACCCAGAAACCATGGAGCCAGCCAAACGGAACTGAGCCCTAAGCCAAAATAAACCTTTCCTCCTTTAGGTTGATTTTTCTCAGTATTTTGTCCCAGTGAGGGAAAGGTGACCAAGGCATCTCTTTTCAGTTCTTTGTCATCATTGTTGCGGCCCCAGTGTTGGCTTGTCCTCTCCCCTGACCCAAAGTTGATGCCAAACAATTCTTCCCTATAGTTCACCCCTATAGAAAGAAGAGAAAGAAGAGGAGACAGAAAGATCTCCTCACATGTACTTTTTAGTTCTTTCTTTCTGTTCCTCATCTCCTCTCGTGAAGTGATCAAATGAGTGCAGATGGAGGAAGCAGGAGGTGAAATGATACCCAACATTTCTGTTGTTCTTTTCTTTTTCTGCTCATCACACTTCTGTCCCTTCCCTGGCTACCCTCACCCTCTTCTTCTTTCTCACCTTCCAGCATTTTTCCCTCTGCTAGATCGTAGCTTACAAGCCATGTTGATGATGGGCTCATGGGATCCCCCAGTGCCTAGTACAGGGCCTCTCATGCAGCAGGCACTCAAAAGTATGCTTGCTTCAGACTAAGGATTAGCTCTGTGGTAGAGTGAGTGTTTAGCATGCAGAAGGCCCTGGGTTTGGTCTCCAGCACTCCTGGTAGAGGTTGGGGAGCTCGCATGCTGAGTGAGAAAGGAGCAGAAGGAGAATCTAAGGAGGAAGCCATTGTTTCTTTCTGCCTTCCCACTTCTTCACCCATGTACCCTTCCGTCTCAGAGGGCCTGGGAGGGCAGCCGCATCGACACAGTTCGCACAGTGGAGGGCTGAATGAGTGTGTGTTCAACGGGGTGTTTTTTCTGTGTGGTGCTGTGTCTGTCAGAAAAACAGACTTAAGAAAACAGTTGTGGGCTGGACAAGGAAGAGACCCGTACTGTACAGCATGATTTCTATGAGAAAATGCATTCTGAATTCTGGTGAGTCTTTTTCCAGATAGATTTGGGGATGACAGCTTTTCTGTTGGTTGGAGATACCCCTTATATATTCTCCTGTTCAGGCTTTATGCATTATTCATATATAAATGGACAATGCACCATTTCTTTGTAGAAGGACCAGAGTCAGAAGTCTTTCCTCCTGAGATTATTAATTATTACTTGAAAATGGATTTCATTCACCCAACAAACATTAGTAGTTTATTCTGAATATATTTAGAGAGTGCCTAATACATGTCAGGGTTTAGAGGAAGGATTCATGTGTGGACAAAATAGGAACTCTGTCTTGGAGAGGTCATAGGAAGATTTCCATTTAAATAAAGTTGAACCTTATAGCAAGGTCACTTCGAGATCTGAAAGTCAGTAATTCTTTGATTTTTTTGAGTTACTGTACTCATTTGTCTATTTTCCTTGTATGTGGTTCCATTATTAAATTTATTTTTAGATAGTAATAAAACACTGATATTCATTTTTTGCTATGTGAAATTTTAATGAAAAATGCACTAATTTTAAATGTACTTTTAAAAATATGTATCTGTATCAGTATATAACAGCAAAATTATCACCTACATCAAGATACTGAACACAAATCTAACTTAGGAATGTCAAGTAGTCTCTTAAATGTGAAATATCTTATAATATCCTTATTTCTGCCTAGTAAAAAATGTCACTCTCCATTTCTAAGGTCTAAAGAGTTTCTAATACCCCTAAACCTTTTTAACCTGTGTTTTATACAAACGTGAGTATCTTAGATCAAAGATAGATCTTTTAAAAACTCACTCTGGATCTTATTAATGGGAATTAAACCAATTTACTAGTTAGCCCCATGTGGTGGCTCATGCCTGTAATTCCAGCACTCAGAAGGCAGGGTCAGGAGGATCGTCGTGAGTTCGAGGCTAGCCTAAGCTACATAGTGAGTTCAGGGTCAGCCTGAACTATAAAACTAGTCTGAAAAAAACCTAAAATAACAACAACAACAACAACAAAAACTCAGTTTATTAGTATAATTCACTCTGTCAGTGTTTTTTATGCAGATTTTAATGCTTCTTTAATGTTTTTATTGTTATTTTTTCTTGGTTTTTCACTTTTTTTCAGTTCTAGAAGCTTAGATTCTACATATTCTATTTTTGTCCACAACTCAGTGACAAATTAACTTATATAAACTACCATGCAAAGCAGTAATTACTGGTTTTCCCAATTCAGTATTTCAGATATAACTGTCTTTACCAGTGTTTTCGAAATTTTCTCTTTACATTATCAGTATTGCTTTTTTTCTGAAAAGGGAAATAGTATCATGTTCTAGTTTTGTCAGATTAGCACTTAGACTCTCTTCAGTGTATTTGTCCCATCTGAGCTTTAAGCTAATATACGTTTGGTTTAACAACATTCATCATTGCCTGTAATCTTAGATGGGAAAAATAAAACAGTATTTGTCCAATATAGATTGACTGTTTGGGATACACTTTGACAATATGACTACAACTTATTTTCCATTTAGTTTTATTACCCTATATATAAGTTTTAGACTTTATGATTCTTAAGTAGTTGTAATGATTGCCATTAAATCTTTCATATACTTTAATTGTCTCCTGGTGCTTTGTATTTCTTTTCTATTGGCTGCAGATATCATCCAACTTTTTTAGAGAAGGTTTTTGGCTGACGTATTTTCTTAACCCTTTGGTATCTGAGAATATCTTCCAGTTATCTTCATACCAAAGTATTCATTTGGCAAGTTGTATAATTCTTGAGGCAAAATAATTTTCTCTTAAAGTTTTGTAGATGATGTTCCATTGTTTTCTGGCATTTAGAAATCAGTCTGACTTTGCCCTTTTATAGGTAACCTGCTTTCTTTGTCTGGATACTTGCAAATTTCTTTTATCTTTGAAAGCTAAACAAGTCACCAGGATATGTCTAAGTGTTGCTTTCTTTTCAGTAAATTTCAAAGGTGCTTTATGGGCCTTCTTTATTTGCAAGCCTATTTTGTTCTCCAACTTTGTGAAGTTCTCTTCTATTAGTTCCTTAATTATTGTTTCAACTTCATCTACTTTGGCCTCTGGTACTCTATCACTGGTAGACTGTATGTCCTGGATGTGCCTTCTACATTTCTTTTTCTTTTCTTTCTTGATCTTAATTTTTGGTTTATTTTCTCTGCATTCTGGGAGCATCACTCTTGTTTTCCCTTTACTCCAGTAGCTTTATTTCAAGAGTGACCTCTCTTACGTGGTTTCTTCACCTCTAACGTACAAGAATTCTTCCATTTGCTCCACCACCGCCTGCTTTATAACTAAGCTCACACCTCTAATGAGCTCTTATAAAATGTTGATTACTTTTTAGTTCATCTCTGGAGACTGGAATATCTGTTTCAAGAGCACACGTTTTCTCTATTACTTAGGTATCTCTCTCTCTTTCTTTTTTTTAAAACCACAGTATTAATGACCTTTTCACTCACTTTTCGTTCCAGTGGGGTCCAAAAATGTGGTCATCACAAGTACTAAAATAAAAAGAACATTCAAAAAGGCTCCTGTTACTTCATTGCTGTGTGCTTCACATATGGGCTTGCATTGTGACATTCTTGAGTACAATAGCAGTAATGCCAAATTTGATCTTGTCATTAAGGTTTCAAAATCTGGGAAATCCGGGAACAGACAATTTTAGTTTTATTCTAATTTTTATGATGAGGAGGCAGTGTCACACATTTCAAGAAATTGACATAAAAATAGAATGATAGGGGCTTGACTCTAAAAGTGTACTTTGCCAAAATAATATATATGAGCATTGTCTTAGTTATTTTTTTATAGTTGCTGAGACAAAATACTTGGTACCTAAAGTTAAAGAAGCAATGGTGTATTTGGCTCACAGTTTGTAGAAGTTTCAGTCCATACTTGGCTTGCTCATACAAGGCAGGGTGGTACGGCAGAGCCGCACAGCTGAGTAGAAAGTCCATGGCAGGAAAAAGGCAGTAAGGCAAGCAAGAGACAAGACAAGCCCCTTTCTGTCTCTTATCTTGTGTCTAGGCCAACAGCTTTGGGCATTTCCAAACTGATCAGTGGGATGATTTAATAATCACCCACCCTTTATCCTGGCATTGCACCATGAATCAGTCACATGCTGTAGATTCCGCCACTTCTGAAAAAGCCCCACCTATCACCCCATGAGGCTTCGGAGGGGACATCTAAATACAAGCTATAATTCATATTGAGAACACAATTATTTTTTCCAGTACTGTGGATTGAGCCCAGAGCCTTTGCATGGAGCTAGAATCTAGACTTCCATAATTATGGGAAATTGAAAATATAGTGGAAAAAGTCCATAAAACTTTAAGTAATGTGCTTCTGTAATCCTTTGGGAATTGTTTACTGTTCTACTTAATAAAGAGTAACAGATTTATTTCTGTTGACCAGATAAAGCTCATTAGAGAGTTCACATGAATCTTACTGTACTAAAACAAACAATCATATTAATTTTGTCTAATTGGTATATTCTGCTTTACCATTTCAGAAGTTAACAATAGAGATACTTTCAAAAGTGTACTGGAAAATTGTTTCTCAGTGAAGTTTCTGTTTTAGGGGAAAAAAATCACATGATTGCAAAGTAATGAATCTGTTAAAATAAGAGATGTACTTTTATAACTCACAAAATGGGTACACAATAAATAATAGTTTCATTCATAGCAAGGAAGCTAAACAAACATAAGTCTGTCCATTGGAAGATACTGTCTTCTGTTTGTCCCTCATGTATATGCAGATTGTAATAATTAGTATGAGTTTTGTCTTTTTACTTTCATTTGTGATCTTTTTACTTTCATTTGCTTTTACTTTTCAAATGAACACATTAAACTAGACCTGTAGTCCTTGGATGAGTCAAGTTTTGCTTATACCTAGCAGTATTTTTTCCCCTTAAGTTCAAATTGTTGGCAAAGTACATCAAACATTTGTGTTAGAGTGTAGCTCAGTAATTGAGTGCAACAAGGCATGAGGTCCAGAACCAAAAAATAAATAAACACCCCAAAAGAAAAGGAAACTTTTAACATTCTAGTCTTTTCTTTTTAAGCAAAACATTTATTGGTACGTTTTAGGTATACATGAGGAAAAAACTCATCAAAGAGAATTTGTTGTGAGTCTTTGTAAGAGGAAGTTAGAATAAATCGATATCGTCAGACTTACCTGGTATAATTAAGAACCAATAAATGAATCAGATAACACAAACCAAAAATCAGTATCTGAAAACTTGATTGGCCTTTTTTGTGCAGCCTCAGAAACATTGGAATACAGCCTCTGGTTTCCCAAAAGTTTCATTTGAATATTAAACCTTCTGCTATGTAAAGGATACTAATCTCTTACATTACATTCTGTCCTTTGTGTTCAGGTACTGAGCTTCATGTGATTTGTGTTAATTTATCATTATTTTTCAATGTGTAGAATGACATGATTTTGGGATTTACAAAGATAGCAGATTCAGAGGCTGATGCAAGAGGGTCTCTAGGAGTTTGAGGCCAACCTGGGCTACACAGTGAGTTGATGGACAGCATGCACCACATAGGGAGATCTTGTCTCAAAAAAAAAAGCAGAATAAAGCAACAATAACAAAAAACAAAACCCTCCCCCCAACTCCCCTCCCCCACAAAAGATAGCAGATTATTTTCCCCCTAGGAAATTTTTTCCCCTCCTTTAAGAGTAATCACTTCCTATGTCTATAGATTGGCCATCTGATATTTCATAGGATGAATTATATATTATATGGCTATGTGTCTTGCTCCTTCATTATTACTTCATGTTTTTAAGGTTCATTGGCATTGTAACTTGTATCACAGCTTCATTCCTCATTGCTGAATAACATTCCATTGTGTAGCCGTATCTGTTTCTCTTTTCCAAATAAATTAAACTCAGTTTTTAATTATACAGTCCTCAGGAACCTCTTTTTTTTTCCTAGGTTCATCTCTCATACCTATCTGTCTGCATCCCGTGTCTTTCAGGGTGGTCTTCATTTTCCTGTTTTCTTCTTGGAAGACTACCTCAAATGGTACTAATACAGGAGAAGTACATTTCCCAACCTGTGTCCCCTGAAATAGAAGAATGAATTCCAGGGGACAAAGAAGGTTAAGAATAGGAAAAGGTTATTAGGGAGTAAGAATTGCTCCTGAGAAACACGAGGGGTCCTGAGTACATTGCCAGAGGTGCTTGGTCGGGTAATTTATACAGTAGTGTCACAATGAAGTGATGTGAGTGTGTGTCTTAGTGACTTTTGTCTCACTGGAGGAGGAAGGGATTTTGTAGCTCAAAGTGGCAATGCATTTTAGTTTTTCAGTTCATAGTTGGCCAGTTCCAAGGCAGCGTGACCTGGCTGAGGACAAACAGTTCATGGTAAGTAGAAGTTTGGAAGGTAGCAAGCAGGAAGTAGTGAAGCAGCAAGTGAAGACAGCAGCCCTCTCTCTGTCTTTTATATTCTATTTAGGCTTCCCAGCACCCACTCCTAGGCTGGGCCTTCCCATTATCCATACCCAGCACTATTCCAGACCAATCAGTTGACTAATTTAGTAATCACACACCCTTGATCCCAGCATCACAATTTAACTCCAGCATCACACACTTTAGACCTAGTCACCTCTGAAATGTCCCACCTATGACCGCATGAGTCTTTGGTGAACATCTAGACACAAGTCAGAACAACAAACAATGTATGGGATCACACTATAGCCTCTTAGCTAATGTTCAGTGGGGAAGTTGGTCATGTAGCAGGATTATGTGGCTGGCATCATTAACCTTAGCTCGTTTCTGACTGCTAAGAGACAGGAACCTTTTGGGAAGCAATGTGTCCAGGTATTCTGATCACCCACCAGAGTGTCTGATGCACCAGAGTGTGGACTTAATGAACTAGGTGGTACTAGTTACAGTATCTAGTAGGCTGCTTATCTCAGGGAAATGTGCAAGTCAGGCCCTTCTGACTTTTGTCTTGAGGTCTTGCCTTCTTCTGAATCACCTTCAGCTATAATTCTAACATCTGTAATTTTCACCAACTTCCTTAAGAGCTCAGTCTTTTTCTGACAGTATGTTCATTTCCGTGTAACTTAGCTGGCTGTAATATTACTTTTTCTGAAAGTTTTCACCCTTGACCCTTGGGTATATTAGTTAGACTTTCATTGCTGGGATACAATACATCATATAAACTAGAGGTTTATTTTGGCTTATAGTTTCAAAGGTTTCATTGCCTGGTCATCTGGCTCTGAAGTAGAATCATCATGGTGTGAAGAGTGTGGTGTAATAAAACTGCTAATCTCAGGGCATTCAGAAGTAGAGCAAGGCAGTATACCCAGAGAGCAAGGGGCTGATACAGTCCTGGAGATCACATTCCCATGACCTGCCCTGACCCACCCACAAGTGCATTTTACTAATCTAAGTTTCTCTAAAGCCAAGTGAGTTGATAGTTGAAATGAGCCCTCACAGTTGGTAATAATCTTTGAGATTCTGCTTATATTCTTTCTATGTCTAGTTTTTCCTTGGGCCTTTGATCCTTTATATACTTGTCTTTCATTTCACATCGTAGCTTCTAAAACAAGGACATTTCTTTTGTTGCCAGCAATAGCCTTGCAGATAACCAGCAATTAATCAGTAGTTTTTAAATTAATGAGTAAGGGGGGCTGGGGATTTAGCTCAGTGGTTCTGGTGCCTGCTTTGCAAGTACAAGGACGTGGGTTCATCCTGGTAATCACATACAACAATGCTGGACATGGAGACTCATGCCCACCAGCAATCAGAACCACATAGCAGAGTGCTGGGTGTGGTGGCTCATGCCTGTAATCCCAGTATTGCCATGAGTTCAAGGCTAAGCTCAGAGCCAGCCTAAACTATGAACTACAAAAGTGAAACCCTGTCTGGAAAAAAAAAAATTTAATGAGGGAGGGGATTTGGTTCAGTGGTTCCAGCACCTGCCTTGCAAGCGCAAGGTCCTGAGTTCGACCCCCAATACCAAAAGAAAAGAAAAAGTTAAAATTAATGAATGAGAGTATTGGAGATCACTTGAGTGTCACAAGACAAAGGTGACATCATAGAGTACTTGATAACTTGATGGTCATTTCTGTTGAGATGCCACAAAAGTATATTGTGTCTTAGGAATTAAGGACAGTAACTACATTTGGTGGGAGGAGACTCGTCTTTTCATTGTGCAGTGGTACAGTGAATGGCACATAGTTGAAATTCAGGAGATGTATGTATAGTTGGACCTTATATTTGATAGCAAGATGTGAGGAAATTTCCAGTGTCTTTGGAAAGGATATATACTCTCTAGTTATTTACATATACTTATGTACACATACATAAATATGTATGTGTACATATACTTAGAATCTCAAGTTTAGAAGGGAGGAGCTCAGTGGCACATCCCACCATCAGATTTGTTTATTTATAATTTTTTATTTTTATGTGTTTATTCTTATATCAAATTAATTATCTTAACCAGGGGAAGTTATAAACTTCATACCTTACCTTTTTTTTTTTTTTAGTTTTTTGAGACAGGGTCTCACTTTGTAGTTCAGGCTGGTTTTGAGCTCAGCCTTGAACTCACAACAGTCCTCCTGCCTCTGCCTCTCAAGTGCTGGGATCATAGGCATAAAGCCACCACACCCAGCACTGTGGTATGTGGTACTGATTGATGGTGGGTGTGAGTCACCACACCCAGTATTGTTGTATGTGGTTACTAGGGATCGAACCTGCGACTTTGCACTTGCAAGGCAGGCAGCAGAACCACTGAGCTAAATCCCTGGCCTGATACTTTGCATTTTTATTCTTTTATCTTTATCATTACTATCACGTTTACTACAAATGTTTTTATAAATATATACAAGTTAAAATATTTTTATTAAAATATATCAGTAGTTGTTCTTAACCAGGGATTCCTATGGATGATTATCTTTTTTTTTTTTTGAATTGATTGATTTTATTGGTACATTTTATATATACATCATGATCACAATCAACATTCAAAATTTGTACCAGTGTATGGCATGGCCTAATTCTCATTTTTTCCCATTGCCCTACTCACATTACAAACTCCTGCCCTGTAGGAACAATTTTCTTCCTCTTTTGTGCAGTTCTCAAGATTTTGTTCTCCTTTGTCTATCTTAATATATGTACAGTGCTCTATTTTTTATTTTCCTTTGTCTTAATCCACTTTTAAGGTGCATTTCTTATCTGATCTTTTGTTAGCCTGATGCTTACTATGACACTGAGCCTCATTGAGAAATACCAATCTTTCCCAAATGTTTTAATTCATTTTACAGCACTCTGTAACGAGAAAAGACAGTATTTTCCTAGTAGATGGACTCTTTGTAAGATAAAATCAATGCAGGATGAAAACATCTGTTGCTGTAATAATTTCCACAGAAGGTCAACCTCGGTAATGGAAGATGAAAAGGAGAAATTTGGCCGTGCTCACTCTTCTTCCTCCAGCTGGTTTCTGAAGAAGGAACATCATGCACACCTGATTTTCTGATGACTTTCTGGGGTGGCCAGAATCCGAAGTGTGGACAGGACTGGACAGGGAGCCCGCCTGCTCCATAACCTACAAACCGCCACTGCAGGAGCATAGTGGATCCACCCAGAGGTGCATTCATGTCGGGACCCAAGGCTGCTTCGTCGGGACCTGGCCATGCTGTGTGTCTCAGCTGTCACAACTGCTCCAAAAACTGGTTTCAAACAAGGGAAGGGCCTAGTCACCACAGCAGCCCTCAGCTAATGAGGAAGAGTTGCAGGGTGGGCTGAGTGCGAAGTGGGCCCATCCACGGTAGAGCTGTGCGGCAGGGTTCTCTCACCAGGCCTAGTGTGCTTCTTGCCTTTTCTTTTTTTTTTTTTTTTTTTTTAAGGTTTTTTGAGACAGGGTCTCGCTTTGTAGTTCAGGCTGGCCCTGAGCTCAGCCTCAAACTCATCACAGCAATCCTCCTGCCTCTGCCTCCCGAGTGCTGGGATTACAGGCGTGAGCCACCACGCCCGGCACTGTGGTATGTGGTACTGATTGCTGCTGGGCGTGAGTCTCCACACCCAGTATAG
>PVIR01011117.1:21420-48140 GCA_004026965.1 Petromus typicus | reverse complement strand
TTTATGGCACAGTAATACTCCATTCTGTAGAAGAACCACATCTTCTTTATCCAGTCTCCAGTTGATGGACATTTTGGTTGTTTTCAAGATTTAGCAATCACAAACTGATCTGCTATAAACATGGGTGCACATATGTCACTGTGATATGAATCTTTTAATTCTTGTGTGTATATACCTAGCACAGAATTGATGTTATTTTATAAAACTTCCTGCTTGGGGGCTGGGGATGTAGCTCAGTGGTACCATTTCAGCCTGGCAAGCATGAGGTGCTGAGTTTAATCCTGGGTACTGGGGAAATAAATACATAAATAAGCAAACAAATGAACATACAGACTCTCTCCTTGGGTCCTATACCCCTCTCTTGCTATATTTGTGCTGCTCTGTTTAACTTCATAGTACAACTCTATGAAAGAGCTTCTGTGGCTGCTTTCAAATTCACCATCTCTGGAGGTGACCAGCTATCTCCAAGTGGTCCAGTCTAATTGCCACTTCTGTCCTCATCCTTATAGCTGATGATTCCTTTCATCTCAAAATACGTTCTTCACTTGGCTGGCAGGACTCCACTCTCTTTTGGTTCTCCTTCTCTGCTGGTTCGTTCATTCATTTTCTCACCCTTTCTCAGATACCTACCTACGATATCTCTAAGCTAAGCTGTACTCTAAGTGGTCTCCTTTAGTCTCATTGTCTAGGCTAAATACCCCCATTTATTTCTCTTTTCTAAACTCCAGACTTAAATAATTATCTGTCAATGATCTTTTTTTTTTTTTTTAAGGTTTTTTGAGACAGGGTCTCGCTTTGTGGTTCAGGCTGGCCCTGAGCTCAGTTTCAAACTCTCATCACAGCAATCCTCCTGCCTCTGCCTCCCGAGTGCTGGGATTATAGACGTGAGCCACCACGCCCGGCACTGTGGTATATGGTACTGGTTGCTTCTGGGCGTGAGTCTCCATGCCCAGTATGGTATGTGGTTACCAGGGAATCGAACCCAGGCCCTTGCACTTGCAAGATAGGCACCGGAACCACTGAGCTAATTCCCTGGCCCTGTCAATGATCTTTTAATGAGATCCATAATAGCTGTTCTAATACATTGGAGTACCAATTATAATCCTCCTTTTCTCTAACTTAAGCTGCTTCTTCACCACAATAGACTCCTTTTTATAGATGCAGAAACAGAACTCTGAAAATTTGCTTCATTTTTTGTTTCTTCTTTGCTCATATTAAATCCATCATTGAATTCCCTTAAAGCTTCCTTCAAAATCAAATTCAATGATGGCCACCTCTTTTCACCTCTACTGATGTCATCCTGATCCAAGCTGCTGACAAATCTCACCCCACAATCTGTGCTTAGTATCGTGGCTGTAGTGATTCTGTCACTGTTATGAAATATCAGATCATTTCACTCCCCCCTCAAAACCTTCTGCTGTGAACTAGTGAGTCTGCACTCCACTTGAGGTAAAAGCCATCATGCTTACTGTGGCCCACATGCCCTCCCACTGCACCCTGAGTTTCTCCTCTTGCCTCTGTCAGCTCAAGCTACACCTGTGCCCCACCTCTGCTGGAACAGTCCACGTGTGCTCCAGTCCTCAGGCTTTAGCTCTCTCTGTTCTCATCCCAGCCATGTCTTCCTCTTCTCCTCTAATAACAGTATTTTGCACCTTGTCCTGACTGCCTTGCCTCTTCTTATTTACTTATCATCCATCTGTCATGTAATTATCTTTTCATTCTCAACACATATGAGTTTCATGAGGCTCTCAGCATATATGTATTAAATAAATAAATGAACACAAACACTAAATATTTCACTTATTGGCATGCACACAGACACTCGTGATTACCAACTGCTGCCTTCAAGGACTCCTTAATCCAAGATGAAGAGACATGCATTTGTAAACAGGACCCACATATACGGCAGGAGGAGTACTGGAGGTTGGGCTCCTAACTTCAAGTGCCAGAGGAAGGGCAAATTCAATAACATTATGCAAAGGAAAAGATCTATAGCGGAGCACTGGCTAGCAAATGGTAGTGCTCCAGGTGTGATGGTGACAAGAATGAGGGAGACCATCTCCAATAAAGCAAATGACACACTTGCTGGCCTGCTGCGAGAAGGCTGGATGGGAACAGTGATGACAGAAGTGACTGTGTTTGGCTATGGGGCCAGGAAGGTGACAAGGGATGAGAAAGAGAAGTGCAAGAAGAAAAGAATTTCGTAACTGCCAGGAGAATCATAAATAGATGTGGTGAACACATGTAGAAGTGTGTGTGTGTGTGTGTGTGTGTGTGTGTGTGTGTGCAGATACCCACATATGCACACATGAGTAGGATACATGAATTATACATGTACTACAAATGTGCATATATTTGTGTATATGAATACATATGTCAACATATGCATAGATATATATAAGGATGATGAAAGAACTCTCAGGGACACATTTAAGTTCTTCCACCTTTACTTTCTTTCTTTTTTTTTTTTTTTTTAAGTGCTAGACCCTTTAATCTCAGTGGAGAAATTAGAAGTCCCCAAACTACATAGTTATTGAATGGTAAAAACTTCTCATTTCTAATTTTGTTCTAAAAAATAAAAATGAGGGCTGAAGATTTAGCTCAATGGTTCTGGCACCTGCCTTGCAAGTGCAAGGGTCTGGGTTCAATCCCTGGTAACCACATACAACAATGCCAGGTGTGGAGACTCATGCCCACCAACAATCAGAATCACAAGTGTGGTGGCTCATGCCTGTAATCCCAGCACTTGAGAAGCAGAGGGAGAGGCAGAAGCATGAATGAGTTTCTCACTCATATTGCTGTGAGTTTGAAGCTGAGCTCAGGACCAGTCTGAACTACAAAAGTGAGACCTTGTAGGTCACAGGGTTAATGACTAGTGTCCAAGCATATTTTTAAATGAATCTCCTCTATTCTGTATGGCAACAAAGGATTCTATCAATAAAAAAAATGTACCTTGGCAGAGACGCCTTCTGTTTATCATGAGCTGCCAAGAGCCAGCTCCCAAATGGTGGTTTCTGATTCTTCACCTGCAAAATTCAGATCACCAAGTGATCTTTAGCAAAAATTTTAAGTGAAAATGGAGATGATAACTAAATATTAAGCTTGGTTGCATCATGTGAATGAGGAGATGGTCATACAAAGCTCTAGCATGTCTTGTAAAAGTGGGATGCATTATTATAATAAAATAACCCCAGAATATAGCTTAGAGAAGAACATGGCTAATTTTCCATGACAGTAAAGTAAAGCTTTTTGCAGCAGTGTGGCCATCCTCTCTTAATAAAGTAGCATTAGGATTTATTCAGTGAAAAAAAAATCACAGTATGTTGAACACCGATTAAAACATTTTGTGCAGGATCCAGCCTGGGAGTGCCATGTACTATGCAAGACCCACTGTGGAACTTGGCAGAAAATAAATCACTGAGCTCTAAAATCTGCTGTGGTTGCTGTCTTCATTACAGAGACCTTGCACACCGCATACAAAAACAACTATAATGTTTACAGCACCTGGATGCCTGCACTATTAAACATCAATACAATCTGTGTTCATATCATCTCCATGCTAATCAGATCGATTACTACTGATATAGTGTCTTGTCACAGTATTGAAATGCTAATCAAACAAATGAAACTATGGGGAGATAATTCAGATATATAGATTTCTAACAACACACTGTAAGGAGAGAAAAGGATTCCACAGAAGACACATAAGATGTGGCTATGCCTTGCCCAGATCAACTTTCATCAAGTCCTACGTGGGAGTTGGCTGTCATTACAAAGGGAACACAATGCATGCTGATGCCATGAAATAAACCTGAAAGGAAAATGAGATTACTGCTGCTGCCTAACATGGAAGAGGTAATTAGCCATACAGGTAATTAGATACAGAATCCTCGAATATCCTCCTGGTGATAGTGGATGATAGCAAGAGATAATATCTCTCGCCTGTTGAAAAGGATCAGTGTCATAGTTGTTGTGAATACAAAGCAACATCTGCATACAAAATAATATCCTCTAGACAGCAGAGATGATACTGTAGCCACAGTCAAACATGTACCAACACAATAAAAATGGAAAAAAAAAAAAAAGAATGGATGAGTAGTGTGTTAGGAAGAGATGTCCCTGTGTCACTGTAGCTAGCAGGCCTTTGGCTGTGTGCAAATCTACCTCAGTTGTCACACTGTGACATGCTGGCTGCTTTTCTTTGGCTAATTTCATTTACAGTAAGATTCTCAGACAAGGAGAATGAGGAATAAATCAACGATAGTGCCCAAATCATCGAAAATCCATTCATATACCATTTCTTTAAATAATGATACAATGAATCAAAAATATGCCTAATAGTCATACATTTTTTTTCCTTCAGAAGCATATTTTTCATCAACAACTGTTGGATGTGGAAACAAATGAAACATTTTGACAAAAGACAGACATTTATTTTCTTGCACTATTCGAGAAGTAGAAGAGTTCCCCACACTATAATGCTGGCCCACACTATGGCATCTTACCCTTATTTATTCAGTAAATATTTGTACAATGCCTACCACACATGCAGATCTAAACCCAAACACATCTTCCTGCACACACTCTGGCTCCTGCACCAGGATGTGCCATAAGACTGTGTATGGGGCACCATATGAATCCAAGGGTGCTGAGTGCTACCCACTGGTGTACCGGGAATATAAGGTAGTAACTGAGCAAATCTGCACGTCAAACAGTCCAGATAATGTGCACCAAAAGTCAAACTGAACCTATGGAACGAAACCACTATATATCTCTTTGTACAAGAAGAAAAACTGCATCACACAGTTTTAAGGTTATTAAATCTAGGATGGTCACACTGAGAAGGAGAACCAGCTTTCTACTTTACCCAGAAAAAACTTTCAGTTGAGATCACTATAAAAGAATCAAAACATCTTAAATTTCTCTTCATCATCTCTATTTGTGCTTTCTTTAAGTGGACAGGATAAGATAAAAAGCAGTAAACCTACTGTTGTCTTTAATTCTTAGGAAAACAAGAAGAACCAAGATGATGAAGACTGAACAGAGAACATCTTGAAAGGGAGCCTCAGTGAACTGGTGCATCAGATGTGAAGAAATAGATTTGACGTGCTCAGATTTGGACCACAATGATGCTGGAGAGCGAAAAGGTCTCACAGGTAAATCTGCAGTAGCTGGGAGAAAAGTGAAATAGAAGCCTGGCTCTATCAGGGGTCTCCTCAAATGGTGGCCCAGGGGTTGGCCTCTGAGATGGCAGGGACCCTTCATCTGCTTAACTCACCACTGTCATTGCACAGTACAATGGGGCTTCCTTAGGTCATGAATGCAATCTGTGCCATGATTACAGAAAAGATAGCCATGTTTGTGTTTCTGTGGGAAAGATGGCCACAGATGTGTTTGCCACTTGAGGCAGAGTTCACAAAGAAAAACAAAATGTTGCTAAATGCTTCTATCTGTGAACCAAATTGTCTGGAAACAAAAGTGTTTGTGACTTGAGGTATCATTCTCTTTTGCTTGTTCATGGGGTGTGTGCGTGGGGTGATCAATAGACTAAAAGTTTCCTCCTACTTCTTTACCTTACAGAATCTACTGTCTCAATGTTTTACAAAATCTGTTATTTACATCCATCATAATTCTTGTTTCTTTGTTTCTCATCATTATTTTACTGGATTCTCAAAAAGTTTCTATTCTCATGACCAATGGAAATTTCTCAGATCTTGTCATCTTAGTCCCTCCATCTGGCACAGTTAGGTTTTCATTGCCACCAAGTGCAAGACCTCATTGATTCCCGAGTTTTGTATGACACAGTTTTTCCCTTTCCATCATCCATCGTCCTTTCCCTCTGCACTGACTGTGTCTTCTCTTTTTCACCAGTACAGTATGGTCCTTTGCATCATCATCCCTGCCCTGAGCATCAGGGCCCTGCTGGTACCTTCAGTCTTCCTGAGGCTGAATCTCACTGAACAGTCACATATATTTAGTGAGTCCTATAATGTCAAGAAAGCATGAATTTTTTGCACTTCTAAACTCATCTCCTCCCTACAAAATCGGTGTTTGCTCCATGTGTCCTACTGCTCTCCTGCTTCTTCCAGTTCCTGTGTCTGCAGACTTCCCTGTCCTCCTGCCAGTCCTCTTGGAATTGCAGTGCTTGGGACCTCTCACATATTCTTTAAGATTCACCTCAAATCTCATCTCCTTTATAAAGACTTTCTGGGCTACTAAAAGCCACAGAGAGCCCTTTGTCACCCATTTAGAGAATGCAACATTGTTTCAACTGAAACATACATTATCTTGTCTTCTGCTTCTTGTGGGCTTGCCTTATATTGTTATTTAGCTTCTCGTGAATATTTATTGTATATCTGTAGTTACACATATTCTGTTTGAGGACAGCGATATGATTATAAAAGTTGTACAATAAAAGGGTATGGAGCTACACACAAAAAGGTGCTTCATCAATTTTGTTATATCAATGAAAATAGAATTCTCACATACTGCAATTTCTTTTGATTTGTAATTCACTACTATTCTCAAAAAATTAAGCTTACCTCTAATGTGGCATAATTTCTTGAATGTTTTGCTGACAAACTTGTTCTAACTTGCCAACATTCAGAAGGGGCATCACTGAAGTGCCTGGGCTATAGTCTGGATGAACAGCTGCCACACTTTCCCTGTGCAAATTGCAAACAAGCCCTGGCCTCAGCTTTAGTAATATTCCACTAATGCATTTTAAACAAAGATACATGCAGGAAGTAAGTGACTCTGTTTCTGAAATAGGTTTAAATAAAAATAATGACATTGTCGTAGACTAGAAGATTGTGTTTAATTGGTAATTTGTGGGTTCTGAGAGGGAAACATACTACTGTGGATTCTAATGCTCTGTTAATAAATGAATTACAGTAATATAATCCAATTATTATTCATCTCAGTTGGACAGATAACTTTCCCTAAACAAAAACACAAAGAAACCAAAGAGATGCAGTTTACCTGTTCTTGAACAGATGGAACATTAAATTGATTTTTAAAATTAATGCAAAACTGCCTCAATAGGTTTGTTGCATAAAATGTTCAGAATGATGATACATACCCTGGGGCCTTCGGAAATACCTCAACTGCCTGCCAGACACCAGTAGTGACTGTGAGACAGTCACAGTCATTAGACTAGAGCCCCATCGAAAAACAGTGCCTTGTCTGACACCTTGATGTTAAACAGACCAACTGTCTTGCAATCCCTCAAAGGACTAGAATCCTCAAATGTCCTCTTCTTCTGTTAATTTTCTGTCCAGAGAAAATATTTTATTCTTTAACTGTCTCGACTAGTCCAAAATGAACCAAATCATTTTTATGTGGCTGACATCACTGAAGATATTATCGATTACATTTATTTACATGGTTTCATAAGTTGCATAGACATCAATCTAAAATGTTTGTATTTTGCAACCCTAGAGAAAAATCTAAGAAGTTCCTTCCTAATACTAGTATTTTCCCTGTTAAAAAATAGTATTTAGTCTAAAGACCACTAATCAGAACTATCAAGAGTAAGAGAAGTACAGAGGCTGAAGAATAACTATAAAACATCAAGATCCAACACGCTGGCAAGCAATGTCTAGGAATTCTCTGAATGAGATCTTGGAGCATTTCCAGTTTTTCCTGAAGATGGAAGTGTTGCAGCAATAGTGACAGCTCTCCTGATGTTTCATTAGGGGCCAAAATGCTTGTGCTGTGATGGGGGCATGAGGCATGACAGGAATTTAGAGTTTGGGAACACAAAACCTAGTTTTGATTCTAGTTCATGGAAAAGCACCCAGATAAGATTTGTTTCTATGTGCCCTCTGTGAAGATAAACCAGGGAAGACACATTAGAGGAGTGAATCTTGCATTCTTAGAATTGGCTTAGCTTAGCAAATGTTTCATAGGTTTTGTAAACCAAATTAAAGGCTTTAAAATAGTTTAAAACTTTACTTAATCAATTCTGAAACTTGTGGGAAGAAGTTGTGGAAAACTCAGTTTGCAATTGAGCTCTTCTCTGCAGGTGGTCAAGTACACACTAACAGCACTTAGAATGCAACATGAGAGAACTGAATTTGTTCTCGTGATGATGGTCATGCTGAGATGCTGTTTCAACACACAGCCAGCAGTTCAGAGGAGCAGGGTGTTGCTCATTCAGTGTCCCTTCTAGAAAAACTTACTGAGCAACCACAAAGCCTCCTAAACTCCACTTGGAAATAGAGTCTATGCATATTCAAGATGTTCACCATTTAACTCTGAATTCAGACACATGTGCAACCTACTAGATATGGGATGCATGTCATGATACAATAATAATCAGGTTCAGATTATAATCAATAATAATCAGGTTCATGCTGCCCAAACTCCATGTATTTCATTAAAGGACTAGTTCCCAACTTGGCATTAGTGGAAGATGATGATAATCCAAAGAGCAGGGGCCAAATGGGAGGTCTTCTAGAGACTGGGGAGCTGTCCTTGAAGAGGATGTTTAGACACTGGCCCCTCCTTCTTTCTCTTTGGCTCATTTCCAGGTTTCTATGAAATGAACAGCTCTGTTCCAGCACAAGCTCGCACAGTTTAGTGCACCTCAGTACAGGTCTGAATTCAAAGGCCCAATGTACCATGGAGTGAGGTTTTTAAAACCATGAACTGAAACAATCATTCCTGCCTTTATGGTGATCAGCTCAGCTGTGTTAGCACAGTACAGATCATGCACACCTCACAGCCAATAGAAAGCTAGAACTTGATTCATCAATTTAAGAAGAATCATCCTTAGTCCTGGAATGGATGAAAGACATAGCTACCACTTTATATTTATTCCCTCAAAGAAAATGTGCCACTGAACACACTACTAATAAAAAATGATGCAAAGAAAAATTTAAGTCTCAACTGCATTTTGGAAAAAAATACTAATATAATGTCTGTCAGAGACTCAAAAAGTACTGTTGAAGGTGAGGATGATGAGCAGGAGAAGGTGACATGGGCTTTGATATATATTGGGTATAGACTATGTGTGAGCATTTATATCTTCTGAAATCCTTTCTTGGCAAAGTAAGCCAAAATGGAAGAAGGTAGGTGTGGTGGTGGTGCAGTTCCAGCTTGGCCTATAATTCCAACACTTTGAAAGACTGAAACAGGAGGATTACAAGTTTGAATCTACACACCCATGGTCATAGTAGCACATTCATAGTAGCTAAATCTTGGAAGAAGCCTATATGTTCCTAAAGAGATGATTGCAGGCCAGGGATTTAGCTCACCGACATAGTACCTGCTTGGCAAATGTGAGGTCCTTAGTTCAATCTCCAGTACAAACAAACAAACAAACAAACAAACAAACAACTTTTTACTGGATGAATGAATAAGGATAATGTGGTATTACATGCATTGAGGTATTACTTTGTGATAAAGAAAGATAAACAAGTTACTTGTAAGAAAAATGAATGTCCCTTCAGAACATGTTAAGTGAAATAAATGAGACATACAAACTTCAATATTGCATGGCCTCTGTCCTATGAGAAACTCAAATTCTAAATGGAGAGCAGATTAAAAATAGATAACAGGGAGTAGAGGGCTAGAACCTTCTCAAGTGGGAGAGGGAACAAGAGATGAAGACAGAAAATGCAGAAGAAAGGGGGTGAAGAAAGGGGAATAAAGATGTGTTTTGTACATGTACAGCTCCACATGAATTCAAACATGATGTACTGCAAACAGGGACTAATACAAGTTTCAATTTACCTGGATGCTTTAGTGCCTTAGCAAGACTCCATTTCTAAAAATAAAAAGTGGTATTTTGCAAAGTTCCTTGGGCAAGACCATCTAGGATCTGCTTGGGACCATCAATAAGGAGGATTTGTCTCATCACAAATACACATGCTATCCTTTGTGAAGAGTAAAGGAGAGAAGATAAACAGGGTGCAGTCTATAGATAATGCTTTTGTAAGTAGATATTTGCCAAAAATTAAATAAAACCAGTGGTTAAATTTGTCTACTGACATCTCTAGGTTGCCCAATCTTATGTTCAATTTTAGGAAGATTATGGGAAGATTACTTGATTGTTGTCCTTAGGAAATATATACTGTAGAAAAAATTAAAGCAATTTATTTTAGTACATGTTCGTGGGACATAATGATTACATTCATCCTAAGGAATTAGTAGATGTACATAACACTTCTTAATTATTTCTTTTGGTTGGCCTCTCCTACCTTTCTGCTTCCTCTATCTCTTGGTTCCCTTCCCCATTGCAGAAATTATCCCTTTTTATTATCTCTCTTTTATTTTTCTCCTTATACTTTGTATTTCTCATAGAACAGAAATAAAGTGATAATAGAACTACATTATATGATAATAATCTTACTTGTGAGAGTACTGACAGATAACAAAGATTCCTCTTCCACAGATTCATACTTCCATGGAAAAGGGAAATGTAGCTTTCTACACATGAGGAACATATAATTTTGCTTTTCTAGATGACACAAAGTTTTGAAATGAAAATCAACCCCAGTCATTGTCTTCCAAAGGTAATGAAAGTTCAGAGATTTGTACTTCAATATAGGAAAAACTGTATTCTATGCCTTGTTAGAGCAGATAGAAAGCATGTCTATGTACTATCCAAGGTGATGCATGCCAGAGGATACAACAATGGTGCTTCAGTCAGTGCTGACAACTGTCTACTGAAAAAGTGTGAAAGGTGCAGGGTGATACTGGTTCTTACAACTTGGATCTAGCTTTGTTCACCCCAGAACATTCAAGATGCAGAGAGTGGAAAAGTACCCATCTAGAGCTCTGGGAGAGAAATAACAATGCCTAGTCAATGATGACTGCTATAGGCCCAGGAAGAGTAGAACATAATTCACCTTTTTACCACTACTGTAAGACAAGGCTAGTCTATGAAGTATACAGATGTTTACATTACCTACCATGACAAGGATTAAGAATTTGCTTTTTTAAAGAAATCCTTTACCATGCCACTGTCAGGGACTATCTATTGAGGTCAAGACTTTTATTTCTTAGATTGAAATATACAAAAAGTCTAATTTCCTAACCCATTAAACATAACAATGTTAAGTCCTTTAGGACCAAGAAAATTAAAAAAAAAATCTTCTTTATTTTTTCTCTTATTTTCTAAAAGCCATGGGTGAAGTACATGACCAACTGAGACATGCGGAGTTTTGTTGTTATGTGTATTCAGCACCACCAAAAAAGTCTGAAGGAACTTAATCACACTTTAAAAAAATGTTGTAGGTGTAGATACATAAACCTACATAGATAGCCAAACATAGATCAGCCAAATCAAAAATAAAGTATTAACTTTTTTGGTACATTTTGAAAATAATAAAATGAAATCGCTAAAGATAACATCCATCACACTCATGGTTTTTCTAATGCACAAAGTTTAGGGAAATACTAGCCTCTGCTTCACTACGGGGTGGCTTTCAACTGTATTCAAAAGTGTTATGTTATTTTGTCTGATTAAAGACAAAGTTTCTAACCTTCTATAACAGCAAATTCTGATAATTTTACTACCAATCCTCCTCTGACATTTTCTTCATAAAATAAAATAAAATATTAACTCAGGCTCTGAAGAGACATAGATAACAGATACACTGTGGCACCTTTGTTCTAACATAATCTAAGAATGCCGGTTACACTCCTAGGTAATTAGTGCTAGGTTATCTAGGGATCCTTAAAGACTTACACAATTTTTTGAAGTAGTTAAACCAGATATCCTATCTATGAGAAAGTCATTTGTGTGCAGTCTCATGTTGGCTATCACTTTCTGGGAAATAACAAGGCTTTTGCACACTCTGCTATACTCCAAACTGCATGTACATATATATGCAGATGTTCATTATCTCCACTATCCCTTCCATTCTCTGTATTTTTGATATAGATATACCCATCATATATAATTATATATAATAATTCATATGATTAAATAATTTGTTGGTGATTAGCCAAAAAGATGGAGATGGCAAACAGCTGGTAAGTCCAGCATGCTAAACTATGTTAAAACAGACAACTCTTTCATATTTCCTCAAAGAATATCTACAGCAAACGCTTTCTTTTCTTTTCTTGAGCTCTGACAGTCCCCTTGACAGTCCCTTTGAAAAAAGTGAGAAGCATCTTTCAGAGAAGGTGGTCATTTTGTACAGCAATCTCCACATATCAAAAGTTGGCAGTCTAGAAAAGAAAATGATGAATTCAATCTTTTCATTTTGAGAATCACAATCCAGGTACATCAAAGGAATACATCATTCAGAATAGTCGCATTATGTCTGATCAATATAAAAGGATGCTTAGCTATTTCACACTTCATAAAACAATCAAACTGAGAACTCTGCTTTTCTTTCATCCCTGAAATTCTGCTAGTCATCAGTAAGAACCCATTTAAATCTGACTGGAGTCTGGCACCTGGCTTTTGTTGGCCAGTCAATCCACCACTGGCAACAGAACTAAACCCAGGGATATCCAGGCTCTGCAAACATAATTTTAGAATTAAGCTATGAGCCATAAGTACACAAATTGATTAGGCACAAGTAAGTATATAACAGCCAAACAACCTCCAACCAAGCATTCAATTCCCCGGTCTCTTAATACTGATAATTATCAATCTTTACGAGCTTTATAAAAGGCATACATTGGAAACACCCAAGATTTCTATTTTTTTAAGCCTGTACTATCTTCAAAACCCAAGCATTTGGATCATAAGATGAGCTATGAACCATTTTCACACTTGTTTTTTCTATGTTGTGACACTGCCAAGGAATCTACACAATCTTGATCTGAGCTTGTTATTCTAAGGTGTCAGAGAGCTGAGGTGATCCACTCTGCATGACCAACATTGATGAGAATAAGGGTAACACCAGAAACCAAAGCTCTCACTCAAAACCCAGTGTGTTCTGACTGTGTGCAATTGCTATTTTAAGGTTTGCTTAGTAGAAGAACCCTTGAGTATCATAAATCCAAATAGCATCAAGTGCTTGAGGAGTTCACCAACACCAAGCACCAAGGAATAACTGCTCTTTGTTGTCTGCTTGCCTCAGCTCCTGCTAGGACTACCTCTGAGATGCACTGATGGGAGCCCTAGGAACTGTGGCAATGTCCAGTAATGACATGGCTCCCTTTTCACAGGGGATTTCAAAAACTGAACTGTCATCATTACAGAATGCTGCCAGAAATCATTTCTGTAGGAATATTCCTACAAGACACCTATAATTGAACCATTCTGAAGTGATGAAAATTACAGGAGAAAAACATTTATAGCATACATCTTTCCTCATCTTAAATAGCTAAGGGCATCTAAGCAACCCACAATTACAGCTTTCTGCTTTAAGTACTGAACCTTCTGTAAAGAAAAAAAAATCATTGTCAATCTTGTAAACTTAAATAACCACTGTATGCTTCATTTCTTTCTTCCTGTGCAGCATTCCTATAATTTACAATTTTCTAAAAAAAGACATCAATAATAATCACATACATTCTTGTCAAAGTTAACAATAAAAAGTTTTGCTCTTAATCCTGATATACAAAACAGCACCACTCACTTTGTGTTTCCCTTCAATATGGCTTCTCAAAAGAAATAAAAATTAAATTCATATGTGTGTATATGTCACAAACACATAACTATACATATTCCTACACATATCTACAAATCAGAAATGAAGAGACTCAGCAATTTATTCTCTTAGCTAGGAAAACTGTTTTTATTTATAAGAGTATAACAGGTTATTAATAGTTACTTCATATTCAAATCTATATTCTTTCAACATAAAATAAAAACATGCATAAGCATAAATAATGTCAAGAGAAAACTAAGCCTGTATTTGGAAGAAAAACTAAAATCAGGGTCAGCTTAAGAGTAGAATGTTTTCCTACAGTCCAAATGCTGTGCTCTGGTTTTTATATTTAACATTTTTGTTCTGTATTATTGGACAGTAACATGTCAATTAGCTAAGTCTAAAAAGAATTTAAAGAATGCATATAATTATACATCTAGTTTTACTGCTTTGCCGAAAATCACTGTCACTTCCTATAAAATACTTTTCATTAAAAACAGCAATTTCTTCAGTCCTTTGATGGCACATAATTAGCTTTTCTGACATATCAAAGTCACTTTGCAACACTAACTCCACTGTAACACCAAAGCCAGGTGTGCAGTTGCATGACTTTTCTTTACAGTTCCAACAGAACTGTTGATGGATGCCTCTGTAGTTTAATGGCTGACAGTAGGTGCAAGTAAATAACATTTTTATTTAAAAAAAACTATAATACATAGTGATAATGAAGAGCAGAGGCAGCTTTTCATTTACAACCTGTCTATAAATTTTGGCAGGAAATTGAAACTAATTTAATATGTTCAGTCAGAGGAAGTCATTCAGTTCTAAGAACACACCCTCCCTAGTTAGACTGCAGCAGCAAGAGTGATTCTTCCTGAAATGAACAAAATAATGTGAGGCCCTTAACTAATATTTCCAAATTGACAAATAGCATTTGGTTAGAAGAAGAAACAGAAAGTTGTCCTGTGTGGAAAACTGTATAATTATTATTGCCAAACAAATTTGATTTTGCTGCACTTACAGTATTTGAAAAAAATTATAAGTGTTTGTCTATATTATTTTTTTAAAGTATTATAAAGTGAGACTTTATAACACACTAGACTCACTGGTGACATTATTGGAGAGGATGGCAGTAAGAATTTTATAATGTACTTGAAATAAATTCACTACACAGAATTTCTATAGGGGAGAGCTTTGATTTTCATACTTGTATCTATATATTAAGGTTATACTGAATTAGGACTTCAGATAATATCAGGCAGAGGCCTGTACTGCTAATACATATTTTAACACACTTTAAAATTTAATAAAAACTGGACATAGGGGGAAAGCAAGATTCTGAGAGATTATCAGCCTTCAAAAGAGGGATCTATCCAAATGTAGAACAACTCCTCAAAAATAAGAAGCAATTTGCTACAAAAGCCAAAAACATGAAATCAAGATGTATAGTTTCCCTTGCATCATATTTTCTAGGGTTACATGTCCACCAAAGTGTAAAATAATATGGAGTGGAGAAATTAGCTCCTTTATATTTTTGTATTGAAAAGATCCTTCAATTCCATAATAATTTTGTCTATAGAAACATATGTCTAATTTTGTGATGAAAAATAGAAACATTTGATTTGCTCTACAAAAATATGCTTTACAACTTATCTTAAAAAATAATCGCATTTAAACTATATATACATAACTTTTACCAAGTGTTAACTCCATTGAATTCATTATGTTTGGAATGAGGGCTATGTATAGTAGCCTTTGGATTACTATACTTCATGGGGCAAAACTTAATATTTTCAATGTAATTATTGAGTGGCATATGTCCTTTGGGTTTATCTTTTTGTTAATTCATTGTCAAACTGGGAGTGGAATGGATACACTGCTTCCAAGACTGAGCTCAGCAACACACAACTAGTTTCCAACCATAATTCCTCAGACTGAGGACAATTTCCTCTTCACTCCAGGTCTCAGAAGGATTTTGGACATGCCAGTGAAGGAGTGATCCCAGAAACTGAGAAGATTCAAAGACACCATATTCAATTAACTGGTCCTGATGAGATTCTGTAACAGGGATGGTAAACCTTTTAGAGACAAGTGCCCCAAACCCTTTTATTTTGCCAAGTGCTGACTTTGCAGCCCCAAACCCTCTTACTTACTGCAAAGTGCTGATGCTGCAATTAAACCTGAATACTGAGTTTTTAGTTTAGAGAACATAACTCATACATTAACATCTTTCATCTTAAAACAAACACAACACATGTGCCATAGGTTTGTACTACGACAAGCTGTAATATTCTCCCATTACAAGCATTTCTTCTCCATTGGTTAGCCTGGTCTTTAATGAGCTATGGACAAGTTAATGACCTGCTCTAAAATGTGTATAGCTTTCCTTTTAATTCTATCTTTAAAATTCTTAAAGTCCATTCCTTTTTTCATATCTACAAAGAGATGCAATCAACTTCTAAAAATTCAAAATAGATTAAGAACTGGTCTCAGAACAAAAATCTCATGTGCATATAAATCACCAGATTAAAAAAGTCACAACATAAATGCAGTCTTTGTTATGCTATCCCTCTTTCAAACACTGCCAACCAAAATCTCTCACCAAGCTGTTCCAAGAAGTTCCAGAGAGCTTTCCTGGGTCTTATTCAATACCCTGTATCTGAAATGAACAGACATTTTTGAGAAGAAGAAGTAAAGGCAGCTAAGATACATATGAAAAAGTGCCCAACATTGATGGTCATATGAGAGATGCAGACACTGAGATTCCATCTCATTCCACAAAGAATAGGTGCTATCACAAAACCAACCAACAGCAAATGCTGGCAGGGAGGTGAGGAGAAAGGAATTCTTCTCCACTGTCGGTGGGAATACAGACTGGTGAAACCACTATGGAGATCAGCATGGAGATTCCTTAAAATAGGATGAAAGGTCCCATTTGACCCTGCTATTCCTCTGCCATATGTGTGTGTGTATGTATATATATATGTATATATGTATATATATGGATATATATTATGTACATATGTGTATATATATATGGATATGTATTATGTATATGTATGTATATATGGAAATGTATATATGTATATGCTTGTATATATGGATATATATATATACATCCCACAGTGACATATGTGCACCTATGTTCATAGCAGCTCAGTTTGTGATAGCTAAATCTTGGAAACAACGCAAATGACCATCAATGGGAGACTGGATAATGAAGATCTTTTTTAATAAAATGGAGTATTGTTCAGCTATAAAGAATGATAAATATGAGAGTCATTTATACTCAAATAGATGTATCTTTTTTTTTTTTTAAGGTTTTTTGAGACAGGGTCTCACTTTGTGGTTCAGGCTGGCCCTGAGCTCAGCCTCAAACTCACATCACAGCAATCCTCCTGCCTCTGCCTCCTGAGTGCTGGGATTACAGGCGTGAGCCACCACGCCCGGCACTGTGGTATGTGGTACTGGTTGCTGTTGGGCGTTAGTCTCCATGCCCAGTATGGTATGTGGTTACCGGGGATCGATCCCGGGTCCTTGCGCTTGCAAGACAGGTGCCGGAACCACTGAGCCAAACCCCCGGCCCTCAAATAGATGTATCTTAAGGACATATTCATAAGCTACATAAAGAGGGTACATATGTATATATACTTTATTTTTTGTGTAGTATGAAAACCTGAAGTGTAAATGAATGCCAAAATGTATGATAAGTAATGTGAAATAGGAAGAAAGTGTGCAAAAGGAAAAGGGAAAGGATGGATAGGGGAAAGTAAAGAAGGGAAAGAAAAAAACTGATAGTAAAAAAAGCTTATATATAGGGGTGTGAGTTGTAGGGAAAGCAGGAGAACAGGAAAAAATGAGAATCAAGATGTGTCATGTACAGGTCCACATTTTCAATGGTGAATATGATCATAATGTATGTATAAAATGTGTCAGTAAAGTCAAATTTAAAGTCAATGTATCAGTAAAGTCATAAAATGTATCAGTGAAGTCAATTTATGAATGTGATCATAATGTATGTATAAAATGTATCAGTAAAGTCAGGCCAACCCAAAACTTCCTAACAAGAACCTGCCTCACAACAAGATTTCTACAGATCTGGGCCCACATTCAAGGAGGAGACATTACTCAAATTGACTCCACAGGATTTTCATATGTGCCAGGAAAGGGAACTTAGAGGATGAAACTAAAAAGCTATGTATTGCCTTTATGTTCAAGGTACATAGAAAGCCAATAGAATTTTTTATTAGCTTTTATTTTAATAGCTTTATTTTTGATAAAGAGTATGTATAATTAGAAAGCATTTAAGGTGATTAGATGGAAATAGGGAGTGATGGTTAATAGGTACAAGGTTTCTGTCTGAGTTGATGAAAATGTTCCACAAGTAGATCATAGTAATGGTTGTGTAAGGCTACAAATATACTACCACTGAATATAATATAATTTAAACAAATAAACTTCATAGATGTAAATTATATTTCAGCAAAATTGAAGAAAACATTAATCTTTACAATCATAAAATGTTAAAATTTATTTATCATCAAGATGAAGATTAAAAATTCACAAAATATCATGGTCTCTAAAATAAAGAGGAAGAAAATAAACTAGTATTTTCACACTATAGAAGATATACAAGTTTTGAGAAGAAACATCTCATAAACACAATAAAGTAGGTAAACTTCACAAACATGCTGTTGAATCACAAGCCAATTTTTCCTAAATATAAACTATGAGCCCACTTTAACTCTAGAAGTAAGCTTGCTTGATAGAAATCAGAAGGTTCATTGCTTTTGCAGTTGGGAAAAATTGCTCGAGAGAGGAGGTGCTAACTGATCAGTTCTGTGTCTTTCTTGGACTGGTACACAGTGACTATTAGTTAAAACTCAAACCGTTTACTTAAGTCCATTGTCTTTTGCCAGTAAAACCTTATTATAGTAATGACAAAAACAACAACAAAATGTAATCCAAACCCATATAGCCATATTACCATTAGGGAATACAGAAATTGCTCTCATCCCCAATAAGTTAGTATTCTTTGAAGATGAATGTTTTCCTGATTATTCTTTATCCATTTTAAGGACCAAAGTTTACTTATGGCAAATATTATTTTTCCTAACAGTTTTTGCAAATTCTTACTTTCTTAAACAGAATTCGTGCAATGTGTACTTTTCTGTAGAAGCCCTTTCTGTCATGAACATCAGTTAGAATACTGTGATTTAATATAAGCTTGCCTTGAGGGAGCTTGTTGGCAACAGGACCAGTACACTATCTCCAAGATTAGAGTTCTTGTCCGCTAAGTCTCAGTCTAACCGCTTCACTCTGCTGTTAGCCTGCCTCTCCTCTCACTGCCAGCTTCCTGCTGCAGTTTCTTTCTCCACTGCGTCAGGACAGAGTTGTAATGTGAACTCAAGTGTGACTTCTCCAGAGACCAGTTTACCTAACATCTCCAGTCACTCACACACCATTCCATTTCTTCCTTTATTCTCACCATAATTTCACATTGTTTTGTTTTTGTTATTTCAACTTATTTATTGTTTTCCCTCCAAGAATCTAGTTTCTATGAATGCAGAGACCTCATCTGTCTCAGCATTTCCTGTTCTGCAACTGTGCACAGGTGGTGGGATGTTCCACTGGATTAATGAATAATGAATGCCAGGAACACACTGGCTTGAGTTGCACAGCTGAGTTTAAATGTTCCACTTCACATGTACACAATTCAGGAACAGGGACTTGCATCTTCAGGGCTAGAGTCCCCTTGTTTGTCAAAACAGGACTGATACTTCCCACCATACTTTATTGACGTAAGAATTGAATTGCATTCCAATCTTCTTTAGAGAAAGAGGCAGAAAATCAGGCCTTGTCAAATTGTATGTATAAAGCAGATCAAGTAAATCTGGAATATTCTGGCTTTAAAGGACATAAGTTTTCAGGCAGACACTTTCATATGCTTTAGCTGTTCAGAGAGGTGGGTTTTTTTTGTTTTTTTTTTGTTTTTTTTGTTTTTTGAGACAGGGTCTCACTTTGTAGTTCAGGCTGGCCCTAAGCTCAGCCTCAAACTCACATCACAGCAATCCTCCTAACTCTACCTGCCAAGTGCTGGGATGACAGGCATGAGCCACCACGCCCGGCACTGTGGTATGTGGTAATGATTGCTGCTGGGCATGAGTCTCCACACCCAGTATTGTATGTGGTTACCAGGGATCGAACCAGGGCCCTTGCGCCTGCAAGACAGGTGCTCGAACCACTGAGCTAAATCCTCAGCCCCTGTTCTGAGGTTTTTCAAAGTTAGAACTCCTAGTATTTATGTACTTAATAAAAGACAAGTGTAAAATAATAAATAATTATCTACTAGTATATTTTTTCATTATTTCTTTACTAAACAGACATAATGTCCTTAGGGTGAAGTGCTTATTAAAGCCAAATTAAGTTAGACATAATATAGAAGGAGATTAAAGTTTAGACTCAGATTGAAGTGTACACATAATTTATTTTTTGTTTTTTTGTTTTTGTAGGGTTTTTTTTGAGACAGGGTCTTGCTTTGTAGTTCAGGCTGGCCCTGAGCTTAGCCTTGAACTCACATCACAGCAATCCTCTTGCCTCTCCCTCTTGAGTGCTGGGATTACAGGCGTGAGCCACCATGCCTGGCTGTACATGTAATTTAAAGATAGATACATTACAAGTATTTGATTTTGGTAGCATTCCCAAATTTAAACAAAAACCATCCATAAAGTTATCCAAATATATGAACAATATATACTTAAAGCTAATCCGATTAGAGACTCACACGGAGGAATTTATTGCAATTAGTTTCTCAAAGCAAAGATGATTTTAAATGACTTTTGTCCTAAGAGACACCAGGGAGCAAGACAGTATTCGGGGCATATTTCTCAGGAATTAAACACATGGGGTATCAAGTGTGGAAAATTTCACAGCTGCCTCAATAAAAGCAGAGCAAAACACAAAACAAAAACACAAACTCATAACATTTCCTGCCAAAGCAATCTGAGGACAAGACTAAGATGCAAACAGAGACCTTTGAAAGACCCCTGTAAGGGAAATTATGAAAATCACCTCTCCCTAAATTCAAAACAAAACTTATTAAGCACAGTTATTGATACTTTGTGAAATATTTTCCACATTTTTACATAATTATTACATGTGTACTGCACATGTATTATGTATACATTGTGACTATATTATGTAAACAGTGTTATCATTTATAAAACATGTGTATATGTATGAAATTTGGCACATGAGACCTGAAACAATCGCCATGCATTTCTTTTTTAAAAGTTTTCTGTATCCTGCAGATTTCTGAAAGAATTATATTTTTTTTTTTGGAAAAAATAATTGTTGCACTTTTAGTAACAAAGAGTTTAATGTAGTTTTGAGTTAACAGTGATAAGCATAGGTTTATCTGCAACTGCTTTTCTCTGTTTTGATTTGGGGAATTTTTACTTATTTTTGAGCTACTCAGAAACAAATGATAAGTAACGAGCTACACAATTACCTGTTCATTTTAATGACTATATTTTGAAAGTTCATACTTTCTTTTCCACACTGTGTATGAGACTAAAAGGCAAGAAGGCTTCAACAGTGGACATTTTTCCACTTAAGATCATGAGCAGACCTAAGAGGAGTCGCTACCAGCCTGCGGTACATTACACAAGATCTCACAGCTCCATCTAGCTCCGAACTAGGGAACTCAGGGAATGCTGAATTACACTAAATGGGAATACCAGTTCAGAAAAGAGAAATCATTGTAAGTCAGAAAGGAACTATTATGCATGCATAGAGTTTGAAAGTACAGGAAACTTGTCAATTAACACTGATTACAAAGAATATTCATTAGTTAACTGACAGCTGATTGTCTAAATAAAAAAAATCATTCATGTCATTATTATTTACTTTTTTAGCACTTTATTTTAAAAAAATCCTACAGGTAATGTGAGAAGAGATTAGAACTGAACTTTTCTACCACTGACAATGTCCTGTGCCTCACACATTGTTCTAAATATTATGAATTCTGCCTTACACTCAGGAAAACAAAGAGGAAACCAGTTCTAAAGTTAAAAGTGATGGATAGAACCAGATATGATGCAGAAATATGACATGATTAGTATTTTTATTGAAACAATAGGTTGTTTGAACTGTTTATAGCCTATAATAAATCAAATGGGAATTTACACAAAGCCTTCAAAAGGGGTTTATTTAAAAATATAACTACAATTCATGAAAAATCTAGAAATATCATTTTAATATTAAAGCAAAAATAAGCAGAAAAATGCTAAATGATTAATGAAAACACAGCTAGGAAAAATAACTTTGAGCCTGAAATCAGATTATGTAGGTAGAACACCTACTTAAAATAGAGAATTTATTAAAGTAAATCAAAGTTAAATTCTATATAAAATATGAGGAGTTGGGTTCCTGTATTTTTGACACTACTCATTAAAAAACAGTATAATATCTGTATACACTGTCTAAAAACTGTTTTCAAACAGTTTAAGTATTTTAGTAACAGAAAGGCAAACCCCACATTTCTTTTATTGCTTGTTGCCAAAAAAGTTCAAAATAAACACAAAAAAAATCCTTGAAACCATTTGTAAGCCAGTCTGACTAGTTAGACTCCAAATAAAATATTCAGAAGACCCAAAGGGAACATTATGTATACTTTCCTCTGACTTTGAAAAGCTAACTCAGTTTTGTGTATTATTTTTATCCTAGTGAAGTGCAATATTTCTAACTTTCTTTTAAGCAAGCGAGAGAGTATATTTAATTATTTATTATTCTTGCAAACTCCTCAACATGAGTGTTCATCATCCAGCTTTATTTAGCAAAGTGATCAGATGGCTTTAATTAAGCAGGCAACTCTGGGCTGAAATATCCACAGTAAGCATTTCATTTTCCTTACCCGGCGAGGTGGAGACATGACCATACACCTTCTGTCTGGCTGAAAGGACCAGGTCTCTAGCCCTAGCAGGAGTCACTAAATGTCATTCCTTCCCTTTGTGAAGCCAAAACCGAGCATGCAAACGATGCAGAAGAAGCACTCAGTGGGCACTCTTAGAAACACTCAATTAGTATCATCTTTAAACTTGAGCTGGGGATACTCTGAATTATAGTTACAGTAAGAGGTATTTTGGTAGTTATCCAATTAATTGTCATGCTTAGCACTTTATTTGGCTTAGAGCCTGGCAGCATACTTAAGTCACTTGCTTCTCAATTTAAGGGGACTTTTTCCACCAGCCTAGCCAAATTACTCATTTGGAGGGTCCTGGAAAAGAAGCGAGATGGAGTAGAGAGGGAAAGGGAGAGGGAAAAGAGCAGAGGGAGGGAAAGGCCGGGATAGAGATAGATAACAGGAAGGGAAACAAGCACAGAAAGCCAAGTCCTCACTCTGTCACCCACCCCGCCCAAGGAGAAGAAAACGACTGCTGGGAAATGTGACACGGGCTCCTGCAGCCAGCTCTTGCCGGTCCTCTCAGGAAACATGCTGACTAAGAGCAGGCCCGAGAGAAAACAGGGATCTTCTGGGTACTGTTCACCCACAGTCGGCCTGCAGGGAGGGACAACCTGATATTTAACTGTGAGCGGAACATTAAAAGCATCACACACATAACTTTAAAACATCATTACAAAATACATGAGGGATTATAGAGAAATTAAGGGTAGAGAGAAGACTGAGTTTTTCTCCCACTATTTTCAGTATTCTTTGATCCAAGGGAAGAAAAATGTTAATCATCTCCACGTTGAAGCCAGTGTTACAAAAGGGGATAAAAAGAATCACAGCCAACACAAACAAATGGCATCAGACAAGTCACTGGAATATTTTGTTTTCTTAGGTTTCTAGGTATTTCCCCAAGAGTCTCCTTACAGACAATCTCACCTAAAAGCTCTTTACATGTTGTCAAAAAAATAAAAACTTCTAGTGAACTAATAACTAAATACTTTTTTTTTTTTGGCATGAAATCATTTTAGAGGAATCTTTTGCTTTGCTAGAAGCACGTCCCATTTGTCATTCTATACTTGTCAAAGTTTGCCCTTACATATAAACTCCTGTACTGGAGGTAGATGGGATATGAATACTTCTAGTCTTCACCCCAAATTTCCAAATAAGGATCTTTTAAATGGTTCTCCAAATGGATTCCATAAATAAATTTGTAATACAAATAAATGATCCCAAAGGACTAAAAACATCCATCTTTAACTGGGTCACAGAGTCCCATACACATTTTATCACATAATGCCCACTTACTTTCATGAACCACATTTGATTATTTTAAAAAAAATAGATCATTGTTACTAACAAAGATCATTTTTTTCCTTCAAAGGAAACAAAGACATTAACATCAAGCAGTATGTAAAGCACATACTGGTCAAACAGGCAAAACCTCCTCTCACCTTCCTAGAGCTGATGTACATATTCTGTAGACAGATGGATGGGTAGGTGCGTCCTCTGATTCTCTGTTGTTGGCTTTTACAGCCTGTTGACCAGGAAAGTCATGAGCCTTTTCCCTCTAATCAGTGCAACTTGGCTTTTCACCATGAGTGAGTGCAGGGCCCAGAGAGATCACCCCAACTCAGCCAGCCCCATGGCAATTCCTCCCCCATGCTACTGGCTCTGACTCAAGAGATTAAGAAACTCTGAATTACAGACTTCAATGTGTTCCATTCATGACCTATCTAAATTGAAAATACAAATAATAAATATGATAGTTTTTCAACGAAGGGCTGATTGGGAAGTTTTTAAAGTAATAGAGCTTGATCAGCATACTTGGAAGGAAAATTCCAATTCTAAGGCTTTCAGGAATTTCATCTATATTATTGATGGTAATGGAGGAAAATCAGGTAAATTCTATGGTTTCTACATCTTTGAAACTCCTGAGTGATGACATGACTAGGTAATTCTTAAACTTTATATATTATGTATTACATCCTTTTGCTGCAAGTCCACTATTTATAGGCACTGAGATTGTATGTAAATTATGTAAATCCTATAAATCCTTCCCCCATTTATACAATAAAGAAAATAATGATAGTAAGATTAATCTAGTGGAATCTTTGTAAAGGCTACATGAAATAAGCCCCTTAGAACATTCTTAAACACTATTGTTGGTTTATCATAAACTCTTAATAAATAATAACAGTTGTCATTTATACAACTTGATTTAAATTTTTAACAAAATATATTATACTCAAGGGTAATGAATCCCAGTAGATTTATAGTGCCCACTTTGGGAAAGGGTATGGAGAAAGGTTAATGACTCACTCAGGTGGGTAAGAGCCTAACTGACACTACCCAAGAAGTCCATCAAACACCACAGAAATGAGATATAGAAACATTATTCACAATGTTCAATGCCCCAGTGGGCTGGTATCTAGGATGCCTCTCCTCAGGGAATGCTCAGCCTACCATCCCCTCCCACAGCTCCATCCAGGCCCCAGGATGTCCCTTCCTCTCCTATGCTTTGGGTGGTGGTGAAGAATCTAAGCATCAGTGTTTCAATCATTTTTAATCTGGCTCATAGTAACTGTTATAAAACAATTAAAGATTATCAGGGCAGTGGGAGGATTATTATTTTCTTTAATAATGAAACAAGACACTTATAAGAGACAAATGTCTGCTAAGCATATCCCTGCAAAGGAAAAGACACTATGTGAAATGAAGTGGCAAAACACATAAAATGGTCAGGGATTTCTCTTTCATTATTGCTATCAAATTTCAAAATTAAAAAGTCAATAGGGGTATATTATTTATTCAAGGGACACAATGCACATAGAACAATGCTCAAAGGTGCATTTTAAAGACCTTCAAGCATGTTATGGGAGCCAAAGTTATAAGATAATAAAAATACTATTACAGCCCATTAAGCATGTTGTAATGGTGTTCAGGGATGGTGCAGTCATGTTTTGCAAAAGTGATTTTCACCCATTTCCCTGAGAGGAAATTCAGTTTAATCTAGATAGTCCTAAAACGGAAGATACACAAACATTTTTAAATAATGCAGGAATGTATAGTGTTACCAACGCTCACCTCAAATTTTAAAACTTGAGGGTGTTTAGAAGCACAATAAAGCAGAAAAAAATCCAATTCAAAATTTGTTTTGTTGTTCCACTTTGAATCCTTAGATCATCTAATTGGTCAGGGTCAGAATACAAAATTAATTAGATCAAGGGTTTGAGATTTCCATATTTTATATTTGTATTTTGGAAAAATTAAAAAAATCTACCAACTTGTGGGGCAACATTGGTTTGGAAAGGGCAAGCTTTTTAAATTATAAAATAATTCAAGCAATCATGCCTCCAAATTGACAGTTCATAGGTAAGAAGATAATTTTCATGTATATTTTACTTATATAAATCTCCTGAATATTTTTATGTGTGTACGTGTATAACCGCATACACAATTCAGCAGATAAGGAATCTAAAACTATCACTGGTAATGACTGCTGTTAATGGAACTATTTTTATTCCAATTAGAGGATCTACAAAAATTAGGTGGTCTATAAATGTTTTTGAATGAATGCATTAATTTCAGAATGATTATCCCAATACATAAAAAAGGTACATGTATATACACATGTATACATCACTTGAGAAATTTTTTTAAGTGGAAAGAGTTAACATCTATTACGTGCCAGGCTTTTAGTGTTCATTTATACACTTTTACCTAAACACCACAATAATACATAGCCAAAGCTCACAGAGAAAGAACAGCCAGAACATCATCACACTTAATACATAGAACATGTGGATTCAGAACTCTATGGATTTCTGTTACAACCCCATCACGCCACTTCTGCAGATTCCCTCTTCCTCTACTACGTTTAGATAATGATCAATCATGTAAGAAAGTAAATATTTTGCCAAAATAGTATAAATACATCTCCAAGAATCTCGGTGCTAGAAGACATGACAGGAATCTGTCAAAGACACATGATGAGGATGAACAGAAGCTTGGTAAGGGAGAGCTTCAAGTCTGGCTAGGACAAGTGAACCGTGTGCCTGTCTCCTGAGCCTAAAGGTTGAGACTTTGTTTCCCTGCAGACTCGGAGACCCTTAGGGGCTTGAGCACACTCGCTCCCACACGTTGAACCTTGTCAGCGGCCATCTTGGTAGCCCCACCCCTCTTGTCTCTCACCCATGGCCTCACCTTCC
>PVIR01011117.1:0-21320 GCA_004026965.1 Petromus typicus | reverse complement strand
TTGGTGGACTGGAAAGCTAGACTAGGCCACATGCAGGGTCTGTTGTGAAAGCAAGGTCAGCATGCAATCCTCATAAAAAACCATGAGCAAAGTCCAAAGATTAAACACAAGGAGTTTAGCATCATACAACTCATAAGTGGTAGAGACAGATTCCATTCAATCACTTTGGCTCTTACTACTCTAACATGTTAATTAATAATTGAGTACATTGTTACTCTGCATTAGTATTTATCAATGGGGATAATGCCAGTTGCATTTTTAATGATCACATTGAGAAAATGGTATCTAGTGGGTATAGGTCAAGAATCTATCAGATATTCATACAATATGTAAGGGCAGTCCTCTAGCACAGAGAATTGTGAGAACAAAATGTTAATAGTGCCTAGATTGAGAAATACTGACCTGTTCAATCAATATCTAATATCCAAAGCACTCACTTATTGAACCATATATTTGAGGAGCTGTAATGTGCTAGAATCTGTACTAAGTAGGAAGGATATGGCTGTAAGAAGTTAATGTCCCCTGTCTCAAGAGTTTACATTCATTTGAAATAGAAACAGAGACACTAGGTGCATTAAAAAATGAATTAACTTAGTAATGAATGTCAAGAAGAAAACAAGACATAGCTACTTAATGGAGAAAGATGCAAATGACAGGTCTGACATAAGATCTGTATAGAAAAGATTATCAGGAAGGTCTCTGTGAACAGAGATTTATACTAGGACTTTGAATCTCATCTTTCTTGCCTTTAAAGAAAGATGCTTGGAAAGAGTCAACAGAAAGTAGGAGCAACAATGCATAAGTACCATGAGAATAAAGCACTCTCAATATTCAAGGAAGAGAATCAGTACAGCTGAGACATACTAAATCAAAGAGGGTTTGTGGCTTTTAAAGAATCAAAGAAGTATGTAAGGTTTGAACATTTCCAATCACTGGTAGGAAGTTCATATTGTTTTCCACGTCATTAGAACTCTACTTCTTCGTCATCCATTTTCCCCCATATCATCTGCTTCCTTTATCAATGTGACACATTTTAAGTCTCTCTGCTTTGCAGTAAGTGGCATGGGGTCTTACTGGACAATTGCATTTTCAGCTTCTAGCAAGTACTTGCTCAGAGGTTGAATGAGAATAGCTCTAGTGGTACCTTGAATCAAGTATATCATCTTCATACTAGTGAGCTCAGTATAGTTATCGCCCTGGCTTGGATAAAGGCAAACATCAAAGTGTGGAGAAACCTACATTCTCAGTTTTGGACATTAAACATTATCTATTGGCATTTTCAATTATATGTTCATATAGATGCAATGTTTAAAATTTTTGTTAGCTCTAATATTTTAAAATAGATATAGTGTGAATTAGAAAAACATTCTGCCTGGCTAATTAATCTAACCATTATTTATAACTAAATATTGTTTCTCTGGGAATATATATTCTGGGTTCCTGATAATTGATCTATAAATTAAATTGGGAAGATATCTATCTGTAATTGAAAAATGGCTTCAACTCTCATTTACAAAAGGCATATTGGGATGGGTGATGTTGATACACTAGACATGTATACTATCTCAAAGACAGATATTTAACATATTACCAAAGGGGGATATTTCCAAATGAGCCTTTGGCTTTTCCACTACACACAGATTTTCCCAGTAAGCATATCTTTTCAGAACCCACCTACTAAAAGAGTAAAGAAACTTGAACTTGAAAAGCACTTCATTGTTACAAACTTTGTCACTTTCCCTATTGCTTACACTTAAGAAATCTTAAGTGGATTATTTTCATTTAGGGTGTCACCTGTGTTTTGACTTTCTATGTGTTGCACCTTTCATTCTGGTTGTACTTCACAGAGAAATCCATTTGATAGCAAATGAACTATTTCCTATTCGGTTTTTGTATCTATGCTTTTATATTTCTTGGAGTCACCTTCATCTTTTGCCTGAACTTCTATGGCATGTAGATCAATCAGATGCTTCCGATCCTTGCCCAGATCTCTACCAAATCCACATGCTGAAGTGAAGAAGAGCCTGACAATATAACCCATCATTTTATTTCTGTGATCAAACCCTCTAGTCATGTTCCAAAGTGTGGAGTTATTTATTGGCATGAATAATCATATATGAGTATATCATCAGCTTTCTCTAATAAGCATGAAATGAAGTGTCTAATAAGTGACTTTTCAAGAAAATGAATGTAGAAGTGCCAAAATTTTTACTTATTTGTTGAGATATTTCTTCTAAATAATTTTAATGATGTTACTGACATGATCCTTTTTCTTCGAAGTGCTCTACTGAACTTTCCCTCTTTAGTAAAAGACTGTTTTTATAAATTCTCTCTTCTCTTCATCTATGTCCATGACTCTCTGCCTTCTCTCCTTTGTAGCTCAGGAATTCCAAATAGATGTTTCTCATTCTCAGCCAAAAATCGTGCAGACTGGTAGAACAGTAGGGACAGTGAGAGCCTGGGAGCTCTCAGGATGGATCTCTCTAAGGTTCAATGACCATGACGCATCACGGGGACATCACTCTGAATAGATCTTACTTATCTCTCTTGATCTCCGTTCAGTAACATTTTCAATTCCATCCAAAATCTTAATATGTTTTGCTAAGCAGTTTTCCAAGATATCAAAAATTTAAATTTCAATAAGACAGGGAGAAATAATTATTAATAACACATATGAAATTAATATTCCTATTTCTAGCAATGGGTTTTAATTTTCAATTTTTCTTTGAACATCCTTAAATATTTTTCTTAGCATCACTCTTGTTCTACAAATTTATTTTAGAACAATGGAGTTAGAAATTTTAGTTTAAAGTACTGCTTGTGGATACAGGTTATCGCCTCAGTTAAAGATTCTAAAAATTTATTAGTTTTGAAAATACAACATCCAACAAGAAGCATGGGGGTTATTAGGCAACGATAGGTGAAAAATCTACAACTGAAAAACAGTTAACAACCCTCAGTGCAACTATTAGGAACTAAAAGCCTATTTATTACAGAGGGTCCAGAAAACAAATAAGATACATGCAATTATGACTACGGCCCCCAAAGTAACATAGGACTGTTATGTATGCCTCTTGCTGATAAACAGGGAGGTCATGTTAACCCAACCTGACTTCAACACAAGTTATTTTAGCAGCTAACACATGGCTGAAGGGCACCATAACCTGACAAATCAGAACTACATTAACGGCCACAATAAAAGCTGCAATTTACCATATGACACCAGGGAAATGGAGTCATCAATAATGGTTTTATAACAGAAAAGGTAAATATGCTTTTATAAACAAAGTTTTGAAGAGGTATCTTTTTTGGTAATAAGGACAGAATGAATGTGTTCAAATCCTCCATCAGCAGAGCAGGCTCAGATGAGCTTGGAAGCCCGGAAGCTCGGAAGCTCTTCCCAATGGAATCTCATCCAAATCTCAGCAGAGGGAGCACACTTAGGGAACTTAATAACAACAATTCTTCTCTTTCGGTGCCGTTAACAATTGAATATCTTTTCCTTTTATCAGTCTCTCCTCTGCCAAAGCGTTTTCTGTGTACAAGCTGGCAAGACCAGAGAAGTCATCGTCTTCTTTCTTTCCAATTCTCTCGACTGATAGCCAAAGTGTCTTTGTTGCTCAAATAATCCATGCCATCTGCCAACAGTTTCTCCATCCTGAGTGCCATCTGCCAGCCTCTCTGCTTCAAATCCACACTATGTCGCCTGTATGCTGCTTTAAATGACTCTTTCACCAGAAAGGAGAGGGAACCAACCTCGTCCCATGTTACCATCCTTGGGTACCATCCCAAACACTGTCCTGAAGCAGACTTGTCTAGGAGATGAAAAGCTCAGTGGCTTGACTGAAATAGTTTCTTTTGATAGTTGGAATAAGCTACTAGGGAACTACCGAACATTGATATAATCAGCCATTAACATAGCAAGTTTTTATAGCTGTGTTTCTTTTTTGTTTTTTATAAGCTGTTCTTGATTATAATGAATTAATTCCTCACACAAAGAAGCAAAGAGGGAAAAACAATACTTATTTCTACAATTAATCCTGATCATTTTAAAAGCAATTCCTGGCAGAAATTAATAATTCAGTTGAATGTTATTAACAGTATAATGTTAACTTTATGCTGCAGTGACTGCACTGTTCTTCACTCTAATCTACTTAAAATTCCTGACTTTAAAGCAGAAACAAGGGTTGCATAACAGTATCTTAACGAGGTTAAGCCTAAAGAGTTCCATTAATATTCTCCCTATGGCCTCAGGAAATTCCTTAAAGCAAGACAGCGTCAGGCATTTGGGTGGATTATGCTCAAGGGCTTTTCCTTCTAAATTTGTTACCACTGGGAATTTATCTTACATCTCCATCACTGCCCAGCTTTTTGTGGGAGGTTCCTTTTATTCCCAATCATTCATCAAAAATCCCAGGGAACTCAAATGGCATGAAATTTGGAAGCCTTTGCTATCTAGGATCAAAATTAAATTAACATTTAAGTGAATGTCAGGAATTGAGTTTTCTCATAAGAAATGACAGTATTTTGCCTGAATGTCAGAAAATATACATATTTTAAGCAGTAGCATCTGAGGGTTTTCCAGTGTCTACAGATGGGTATGCTCTCTGTAGGAATGCCTGATCTTCATAATGATGGAGGATACTCTCTTACTGTATTAACCTGAAGATTTCTTTTAAAATGTTTAGCTTCGTAAACCACACATCTTGCTGTCAGGGCATGTGACTATTCTCATGGATTTATAAAAATATCCCATTTTTTCTACTCAAAATTATACAATAATAATGAGATAGTTTTGGTTTCCCAAATTTCCTTTCCCCACAGAAAAGTACACTCTTGTTATAGTTGGGTACTTAGGAATGGCTCTAAGTAATTTTCATAATAATTATCATTATTACATTCAGTTTAAAGACAAAAGGTAAGAATTAGTTAATTATTAAATCTTGCTCTTTAGTGTTAAATTTTGCCTTGAAAAATTTCTTAAATTTCCTCTCTTTTTTAATATATATTTGTGATGCATGATAACTGCATTCATTTTGAGGAGTTGATACATATACATACTGCATCTGATTCTTTTTACTTTCTCTTCCTTTCCTCACCCTCTTGTCTTTTCCCGTCTCCAGATCCTTTTCATTTTTGCAAAATTCCCATCACCCCACTTCCTATAGCTATGATCTTTTAAAAAGAGTAAAAACAGTATTTACCTCAAATTTAAGATTTTTATACTCCAATGCCAGTGAAATCGGGGATGAAAAAAGTTCTTAAAGACCTTTTAATCAAATATGTAGACAAACCAATATGAATATTAGAAATGTGAATAATGCATGATTCTATGAAATTTAAAAGCAATAAATACTCTGAAATAAGAAATTGTTTTTAAAAATTCTTATTGAGATGTAAGCAAAAGTGTTTCAAATTAGGGGATATGCTCTAATATTTGAAACTGAGAAGAGCTTAATATTGACTTGTTTGATAAAATGAGTAATTTTTCACACACACACACACACACACACACACACACACACACACACACACACACTTAAGCTTATAGAACCCATTAGTCTACTCTAACATAATGGACACACTACTGCACATTATAGTGACTACTGTAACATTGGCAGTGGTTAACCTGAAAGATTTCAACTGGAGGACTGTTCGAACAAATCCATGTAAGCAAGTACTCAAAACTAGCCTCCCTAGGGATGCAGTGAAGCCTGTGTTTGCTTCATTCTCTCTTGGGTGTGAGCTCTTGTGAAGTTAAGGACTCGTTACCATTATATATGTCACTTAGATATTTGAGAAAATGGCAGAAGCAAGAAAGTTAGCTCAGCTTGCCATAGCCTTTCTCCCCTGAAGCAGGTCCTAATATCTTTCTCTGCAAGGTATAAAAATCAGAGGAAAAGTTCTTATCTATGAAGACAATGAAAACAGAAGAAATAGGCTTTGTTAAATTTCTCCTTTTTGTTACTGTTACATTATATCTTTGTTTAATAGCACTTCCCAAAACTATCCATTTCTTAATAAAATGTAGCATAAAATATGTGTATTCTATGGGTCTTCATATACTTACAAATGTTCTTCCTCTATCAATAAAACTTATATGAAACAAACTTGCATGATTTTCTGCTATTTATCTTGTTACAGGACCTCTGCCATTAATTTACAATGGGTAAATAATTTTTTTGTTTTGCTACTTTCTTCATATAAGATGACTTATAAAGGCATCAACAGCTCAAGAAACTAACACAAGCAGTCTTCAGTCCTAAGAGAAAGAGATGTTTTAACTTTTCTCTAAAATGCACAGTCATGAATTGTTAAAGAAAGATATCCCTTGATCAATCTTGTCAATGACATTAACTGAAGAAAACTGAATTCTTAAAGCAACCAGTGGATTGATATACAATGTTTGAATAGTGATATAAAAATTATCATTTTAGCTTTGATGACTTTTTAATAATGACATGAATTGGAGACTCTACATTTAAAGAGGAGAATAAAGAGGGAAGATCAGTGCAAGAAAAACATCTCTCTACATCATATAGATTGTCACATGGCTGCACATTCACTTGAATGGGTCTGAAATCTTAGAAGTACACATGCCTTTAGAATAAAAATTTATATTCCCTTTTCCCTAACATTCATATTTTTAAAGGAACTATAAAGTGTTCTGTATAGGAAACATTTCATTCTATGTCCAGAGGTCGACAGCTATTCTGAAAGCTACTCAATGTTTGTTGTGTATCTTTTAGCAAAAGTTCACAACAGAAACTTCACAGAGTACACTCGCCATCTATTCTTGATAGAGTGTTTTTTGGAGTACTGAAGATTAAACTCAAGACCTTGCACTTGCCAGGCAGGCATTGCACCTTTGAGCTACACCACCGGCCCACAATTCCCCACTTTTATAGCCCTCCAGAATTTTTCATAGAAAGCCCATAGTTTTCTTTCATAGTTTTACTTTTTTTCCTCTTTATTTCAAGTGAGAGTCATTGATTTACCAGGAAAATCCTTCACACATTCTTCTAGCCTATGATCTTTCTATGGAACACTGTCAACACTCTCATGTACTGTCTTCCTTATTGGATTGAATGAAGGAAAAAATCTCTGAGTTCTCCCTGGATGAGTTCCACCCAGACTTTGAAAGAGTTAGCTCTTTACTTTTTCTCCCAGTTTACTTCAGTTTGCTCCTCCCTCTAAATTCCTTTCCATGTGCCCTGCTCAGTCACATCTTACCTCACTTGTTCTCTTGTGTGATTCTGCAGTTTTACAGTTTGTCTTGATGGGCTTAGCTCTTTTCTATCCCAGAATTTTTGCATATCCTTCTGTTTCTACTGACAGTGTTTTACCTCTTGCTATTTCATCACTATTTTCAGATCTATATTTGGATCTCCACATAATATTCTTTCTTTGGAAATGCTAGTTTGATTTGTATTTAAATAAGATGTCTGTATCTACCTTTCCTATAAATCCTTTAATATCTCTACCTAGAAATTATCACAACTTGCAATTACACATCTGCTCAAACAATACTTTTTATAATGTTTTTTTATTTATTCAACTGTGCTTCTTCTACTTGGCTGAGGCCCTTGTGGCAAGGACCATGCACAGTGAGTTCCCTGACAAATTCTCAGTGTTCAATACCTACCATGTTCTGTGCACAAAATGTACTGAGTTAAAACTAATGAAAAAATGACTGAATATGTCATTTATTTATCTATTCCTCGCCAAAGTTCATTCATCACTCAGTTACATGTTATGGTTGTCATCAAGTGCTTTAGAGGCCACAGAATTTGGATGTACAAGTTCCAATAAAGACTCTCATTGCCAGTTTCGTTAAATCTGGCTTACTCTATGTAATGGAACAGAATGAAGATCAAATGAGGACTGTTGGCTAAACTTTGGCTTCAAATGTCTGACCTTGCCTACCATTTTTTCCCTGTTTTCATACACCGTGGCTTCATCTGGCCAGCACCAAATAGTTATTCAGACTCAGGACTTGTGATGTCATGCAGTAGAAAAACCTCCCCAACTTCTCAGGCTGGAGATGTGCTCTGTTCAGAATAAATCTTTGTGTTTCATTATTACAAAGGTTTCACTTAGTTCTAAAATTTGCAAGTACGTTAACTACAACTATACACATAGCTATAATTTGCTGTGTTCCTTCTAACAGGTTCCTAAATTATGCAAAATACATTTTTCAAGCCAGATTTAATCCACAGTAAAGTACAACATAATAATAATTGGATGTCCATGATGACAAGTTTAAAAAATATTGTGAAATAGAAAATGCTCAAAGTGAAATAGGGTGAAGGGGGAAAATAATGAGATTATAACAAAAAAGAAGAAACAAAGTTTATGTATATTGGGGGGTGGTAAGGTGGGTAGGACTATGGGAAAAAATGAGAATTAAGTTGTGTCATATACTGGTACAAATTCTCACTGAGGAATGCAATCATGATGTGTATATGTAATGTACCAATAAAGATTTCAATAAAAAAATGGACACAAGGAAAATATAAAACAAAATCATGTCAAAGAGCAGAAAGTGAAAATATTTTCTAGGAAATTATTGCGTATTAAGCTATGTAATTAAATAATCCAATGAACTCCATGACATTACCATTTGGTAAGAACAACTGAAAAATGTGATATTATGATTTAGGACCTGAAATAATTTCAGTGATTTCAGCTTTAAGACAACATATCAGATTGAGGTGGGTTCCTTCTGATGACAACCAAATACATTCCATCTCAATTAAAGAAATTTTAGCTGAGTTACTTTAGAGGGCCTGGAGTTGCAGAGAGAGCATGAGAATCAAGATGCATCATGTACTGGTACAAACACTCAATGTTGAATGTGATCATAATGTACATACAAAATGTACCAATTAAATCAATTTTACAAGATTATGGTAATAACAAAGTAAAATATTATCGTGACCTTATTTTTCAGTTGCCCTCTCTGTATCGCTGTGGGATGTGTTATGATTTTGTACATAAGTTGTTTATCAGTGAAAAACACCTGAAGAGGGGCCGGGGAGTTAGCTCAGTGATTCCGACGCCTGTCTTACAAGCGCAAGGACCCGAGTTTGATCCCCGGTAACCACATAACAATACTGGGATGGAGACTCACCCCAGTAGCAACCAGTACCACATACCACAGTGCCGGGCATGGTGGCTCATGCCTGTAATCCCAGCACTTGGGAGGCAGAGGCAGGAGGATTGCTGTGATGTGAGTTTGAGGCTGAGCTCAGGGCCAGCCTGAACCACAAAGCGAGACCCTGTCTCAAAACAAAACAAACAAACAAACAAACAAACAAACAACACCTGAAAGAAAAGAAAGATAGCCACATGCAGAACCATGTGTTTCTGATCAATTTGCTGAGTTCACCAACCTGGCTGGTTGATAATGGCCAATTTTTTTCAGTTTGTCTACTTATAAATAATGACACAGGGTCAAGCTTTCTAATATATTTAACTTGTATAAAATACTGAATAGAAAATTCAAATACAATTTGGTAGTCTCAGAAAAGGACAACTATCTAGAAAATTTACTTTAAAATTACATTTTAGAATAAAACTCTGCAATAATTTTTATCTTCAGAATTTATCCTGGAATAATGGTCATCATTAATACTGAAAAATTAATTTAACTGTTTTATTTTTCTAATGTTCTAAAATTCTTCAAATATTCTATTGATTTTAAAGCACTGGAGCAGTAAACTAGATCAGTATCCTGGTGGATAGACAGAAACAGCTCTTTTTGCCACATCCTTCCAGAGCTGTCCAATGGCAAAATCGTATCAGAAGGAAGACTTCAAATGCTTTTTAAAAAATTTCTATCTATTAATTTTTTTTTTTTTTAGGTTTTTTGAGACAGGTTCTCACTTTTGTGGTTCAGGCTGGCCCTGAGCTCAGCTCAAACACATCACAGCAATCCTCCTGCCTCTGCCTCCCGAGTGCTGGGATTGCAGGGGTGAGCCATCACGCCCGGCACTGTGGTATGTGGTGCTGGTTGCTGCTGGGTGTGAGTCTCTACACCCAGTATTGTTATGTGGTTACCGGGGAATCGAACCTGGGTCCTTGCGCTTGCAAGACAGGCGCCGGAACCACTGCACTAACTCTCCGGCCCTCTACCTATCAATTTTTACTGATGATTAAGGAAGTAAATTGGGAAGTATACATTTTGGCAAGATTAATAAATGTAAAATAATGAAGCTACCCATATAAAGTGGGATAATTTTTAATGGCTTGGATCACTGGTATTCTATTGGGAAAAGTCATAGTTTTCAAGTTTTCTGACAATAGAATATTCACTGACATATAAAAAATTCTTTCCTTAAATTAACACAAAATTGGCAACAAAATTCAAGCATAGCCAAGTCCTTCAGTGCAGAAGTCAGGAGACCAAGAACTTCAGCACTCTCTTGCCTCACCAGATGGGAACAATATGATTCCTTGTACAGCACTCAGAGCAATTTGCCAGACAGTCATAATGATCAAGCTACCAATGCAAAGACAGCATATACCATGTGTGGAAACTGTAAGACATTATGTTAAAACATAAAAGATACATTAGGCGCAGGGCCTGGACTAGCTCACAAAGTAATATGCTAAGTTCCAGGCAGTCCTGTGTTGGCGTTCCATCTGTACCTGAGTAGTTCAGATAATTTAGAAAAAGGTTTAACATCTTGAACAGGAATAAGGGGTGGGAAAGTCCCCTGGCACTTCACACTGAAATGAAGGGGCACAAGGAGGTAAATGGCTTGGGCTCTGGAAAAGGACATATATCAGCAACTTGTGGCTGACTGGGGCCATCCAATGCAGTAATTTCATCCACTTTTTATACACTTTAACTCCAGTAAAATATATTTATTTTGCTTCTACTGTTAAATGATTATTTAGGCAGCTGAAAAAAGTCTTTAAATGCTAACGAAACCCAGGTCCTACCCAAGAGTAAATATGTGATCTCCGGAATAGAAACAAAATGACAGTGTTTTTTTTTTTTTTTAAGTTTCCTTTTGAAATTTATCCTGTTCATACATAAATGCTAAGTAACATGTCACTAACCTGCTATTAATCAGATGCCCATGAAGCCATAATGTGTGGAAATGTAGTCTTTCAAAGATTCTTGAAATTAGTGTTTGGTTATGATAACATTGTACTAGCATTTAAATTTCAAGAAAAGGTTCAGAAGTTAGATTAAAAAGATATCAGCACTCCACTATTCCCTAAATGCCAAAATGCTCTCTGTATTAGTTAGAATTCTGTCCCTCAAATCACACTCATTTGAAAGGCTTCAAGAAGGTCAATGTGTAGCTAGTCATATGCTCAACAGACAGCAGGAAAAAAGAGCAGTAACAGTTATTATAATCCAGCATGGACAATGTACCTAAAAGTGTACCTTTATTTAGTATCACTGCCATATCTGTTTTTTGTGTGTCTTTTTTGGCTTATTAGTCTGGCTGTTAATCTGTATGTGTGATAGTTAATTTTATGAGAACTTATATATAAATGAATTTGGTTCTGGCAAAAAAGTGGGGAGAATAAAAGGAAAGGGGATAAAAAAGAATTGAATTGTGTTTTGCACATCTACCAACTCTCTACAATGAATGTCATCATTATGAACTGCAAACATGTAGTAGTAAAAATGAAAAATTAGAAAAAAAGATCACAATAAGGTCAATGTACCACCTAGTCATATGCTGAAACAGCAGCAGAGAAAGGTTTGGTCTTGAAGTTCTAATTCAAAATGTTTATTAGAAGTGTTTCTATTTTTACAGAATATACATATAGTAATTTATAAGTTAGAAATAATCATAATTCTCAGGATATTCTGCACGTCCTATAAACTATCCATTTCTCCTTTTGCTTGAAAAATGACAGCATTTTAATTATCCTATTAAGGTAATAGACCCCAAATTTGACTTTTAAATCTCATTGGATGTCTTTTTTCAATAGCTACTAATTTGGATTTTTATGACATCTTTCCTTTCTAAAATTATGTGTCGAAAGAATTTTCATAAAGTCAATGTATATAGCCAAATAACCTTTCAAAGAATAAAATGAAAACAATCATGAGATGAACTGAAACATTATATACAAATGTTTTAAATTAAAATGACCTTTAAAAAAAATTTAATGCCAATGGTGAGTGGAATCTTTGACCGCTACCAAGATGAAAGAAACTCTGAGTGAGAAAGATAACATTTTTTTGAATTAAAACATAAGGTTGAGAATCAAAGACTATAATGAACCTCCACAGGCCAAAATAAAAATGAAAGATGGACCCAGTTAGCAAACACTTAAAAGCTTTTATTCTGAGAATGTCTGATAAAGCCTATCAATCCTGTTTGTTGGTGTTACTATTGTTTTTAAACAGGTTCTTGTGTGGTTCTCATTGATTGTGAACTCACTATGTAGGCAAGGCTGGCCTTGAATTCCTAGCAATCCCCTTGCTTCAGCTTTCTCAAATTCTGGAATTATAGGCGTGTATAACCACACCAGATTAAAGTTTAGTATTCTTCACATTATTCATTAGCACAGAGAGAGAAAAAAAGAAATATTCAACAGAGCATATCAACAGTAAAGAGTTTAAAGAAGAAACTCAAAGAATATATTCAAAAACATTTAAAACATAAAAATAATAGGTCCTCAGTTGAACAGTGTTGAAACATAGACCACTACATGAAAGAAGTTAGCAGACACTTGAATATCTTGAAACTGGCAATGGCTGAAAGGATGAGTAGGTGGAAATGTCTGTTCAATTTGTAATCCAACACTCTGAAAAGTACAGACATTTTCTCAAACACTTCCCACAGAGTTCTAAAGAACACGAGCTTTAAAATAATAAATAAGACCCTAGCCACATAATCAGATCTTAGTTGACACAGTGTATGAGAAGATTAAAACCCAAAATGGAAAATAATGGTCTAATGATTTCAAAATCAGTTAAAAATCCTGAACAGAGAAAGAATGAAAACTCACAAGCATGATCAACTTGGTCTCAAGAAGAACAAAAGGAAAAACATAATCATCAAAGTTTAAAATAGAATGGATACGTTAAATTACAGTTTAGGCAATTCTGAAGAAAACAATGAATTAGAAGGCAATTTGAAGAAATGATCCAGATGTGATCCATAGAAAGTCTGGACTATAAGTTATAAACACAATGTCTAAGAGTCATGCAGGACAGAGGAAGGCTGTATAACACACATCTACTAATTGCCAGAAAAATTATAGTGACAACATACTTACTTAAAGATATCACTATAGTAAATTTGTCTCAATTACCAAAAGTTATTAAACTTCAACAAACCTCCAGCCGGGTGAATTGAAAAGAAAGAAATAACACCTGTATATAGTACCATAAAACTCCAGAAGAAACAATAAAAAATATTTCAAAAACAGCTAGAGAAAAATAGATCACCTACAGAGAAATTTTATGTAGACAAAGGTAATATGTTGGCAGCAATCACAGAAGCTAGAAAATACAGGCATAATATTTTTCAGCGTGCTCTAATTGTCAAAGTAAAATCTTGTATCTACTGCAACTAACAACCCAAACCCAAAGTGAAATAGGCTTAATAAAGAGAGAGAACTCACTCTTTTAGATTAGTGTGAGGCAAAGCTGGCTCAGGAGTGACCTGTTAATTCTAAGATCCTACAACACAAGCTCAGAACAGCCTCAGAGTCCTGCACACAGACTTCTCCAAGAACTCAAGCAAGTTTTTAACAGGCTAGACCTGACATTGTCTGGATGATCCAAAATGGACAGTCCACATTGGGTTTTGGCCACTGTGTTCTCTTGCATGGCCACCCTCACGCTGAAGGGTGAAGTTTTTTAACCACTCTTACTTGGCTCAAACTTGCTGTGCAGAGCCTGTGTCTTTTCTTACCTCTAATAAAATTTTGCTACCATTTGCACTTGTCTTAAACAATTCATTGCTCATTATAGAAAGAACCCAGAAACCACCTCCAGAAGGAAATGCCTGCACCCCAAAACTTGAGAACATTACTATTTAAGACTTTGCTAATTGTGTATATTAATCTAGAGTTTCTCAAGAATATAGACAATTTAACATATAATGTAACATTTAGCAGTTAACACGGAACTGAAATTTTAATTGCTTCAATTCTCTGTGTTGCTATACACACATGTGCAAATTAAATGTCTTTTTTATGATGCTTCCAGTAACAACTACTTGAAAATCATTGCTTTATAGTGGCAGCAGCTACCCATATCAATGTGGATAAGTTGAAATTGTAATGCTAAGTGAGGGGAAAAAAGCAACTTATAGAAAAATAGCTATTATAAATTTTCCTTAAAAACCAAATATATCTATACAATATATTATTTACTGATATAGAAATATGATAGTCTACTCCTTAATCACTATGTTACTACATAGAAATGTTTCTTATTAAAACTGTGTAAATGACAATCTTAATGCATGACTGCTATAAAGTATCCGACACGTTTTTAAATAAGGACAGGATCCCAGTATGTAATGCCACGATTCTCTCCTTTCACTCAAGGTCAGAGAATGAGATGGGAAAGAAGGACTGGGCAAGTCCTCTGTGGGACAGCAAATAACATGGTTCAGGGAGTCAGAATCCATACCCTAGTATAAAGATTGTGTCTTCTCAACAAAAAAGTTCACTCATCCCAAGAACACAGACAGAAATGGAGTAAAAGATATGGTTTCCACAGAAATCCATAGCATCATTTTTAAATACTATCTAACATTGTATAATATGCCCATCCTAAAATATATAAATACTGTCATGAGTTCCTTAGCTCAGACAGCCATAAAAATAACTTGAACTGGATGGCCTGCACAACAGATTGGTTTTCTCACAATGTGTAGGCTACAGGCTCATGTCATGGTTTCAGCAACACCAGGCTTCGCTCTGGGGCATGTGGGTGGCTCCACCTCAAAGGGAATTTGTCTGACTTTTTCTTCTTCAAGCGCATGTAGGGTGGGAAAAGAGAGAAAGCACACAGAATAGAATACTAACTGTCAGGGTCTCCTTTGATGAGCTCATTAATGCCCTCATATGAGGGCCCACTCTTGTGATCTCACTTCTCCTCCATCCCCTCTTATCTCTAAACAGAGTCACACCACCGAACTTCAATTATCATGGGGGGGGGGTATTTAGCAATGATATTAATGGTTTTGAAAAAAATTCAATACACTTTTATCATGAACATCTATTTCTTTATGACAAACAGCTAGAATTTGAATATAGGGTTCAAAATTACACATTTTTGGTTTTTCACTCACTTTTAGTCCAACACATACTTGTATTTTCAACTCTCTCTTTTAACTACTGTTCATCCTTAGCATGCACCATACACTTTCCTTTTCTATGGGCTATATTGTGAGAAGTTCTATCTACATAGCCCACTTTCCCCACCCCCTCAAGATTTTAACTTAGTCTGTGGAAGGTGGGCCCACAGGATCAAGCAAAGGTGAACCTATGATAAAATCACATATAAAAATATAACAACCTGGGCCGGGGAGTTAGCTCAGTGGTTCCGGTGCCTGTCTCGCAAGCGCAAGGACCCGGGTTCGATTCCCCGGTAACCACACAACAATACTGGGTGTGGAGACCCACACCCAGCAGCAACCAGTACCACATACCACAGTGCCGGGCATGGTGGCTCACGCCTGTAATCCCAGCACTCGGGAGGCAGACGCATGAGGACTGTGATGTGAGTTTGAGGCTGAGCTCAGGGCCAGCCTGAACCACAAAGCGAGACCCTGTCTCCAAAAACCTAAAAAAAAAAAAAAAAAACACAACCTGGTGGTGTTTTATAATATACCTAAAGGGAAAGTCAATAAGGTAAGCTTGTTGGTATAGTCTCAAAGAAAATTAAGCTTACAACATATTTGTTCACATTCTTACTGGAAAGAATAACTTGTTTAAGATTGCTTTGTAAGATAAAAGTGTCAACAGGCTGGCGTGGGTTTAAAAGCAAAGGCTTATAACTCAGGTAAAGATGTATTATTTGCTCCATAAATACATACTGGCTCTCTTCACATGTAAGAAACTACGCAGAACTGTGTGATACAAATTTATGAACTTATGTGATGTAAAACAATACACACAGCCCTCTTTATCCAGTCACTCCCAGATTGGGACCACAGCAGCAAATAACACATAACATACCTGACTACAATGACAGTTAAATGGGAACTTTTTTCGTATGTCATAAACTTCATGTACTACATAGTTTTACAGATGAAAATTAAATTTTATAATTTTACTTCTGAAATATGATTAACCAAACAGTTTTAAGTAGCTATAATCCATGGCTCAGAATGAGTACCTTAAAACTTTTTTTTTTTTTCTATCTCTGATGGTACTGAAATTACTCTTTGAGATATAGGTGATGAATTACTTAAGAAAAGCCAAACAATCTTTGTGCAGCAATAATAATTACATAATCCCTGGACATCAGTATGGATGAAAGCAAGAGTGCAAACCCTGAGAAACTCCCCTCTGAGAAAGGCTTGTTTGTGATCAAGATAGCACAGCTCTATTCTTGGCACGTTCATCGCTCACGAGCTATTTCTCACTACCTACAAGTTTCTGTTATCATCCACAGATATGCTAAAAGTGCTGACAGAATTTCAGCTCTTATATCACCTTTGTGCACATCATTACTCATACGTAAAATTGCTACTAAATGAATTAGTTTTGACCAATGCTGTTGAGTCGGAATAAAATTTGGAAATCAAGTTTTTTGTACATAAAACTACAAGGAATTTTATTATCCTCTGAAGAACCCATGAAGAAAAAAGACTGGAGCAATTCTTTGCTAGCAAGCACAGAATCATGTTTTGATGCAGACATGTGAAGCTGCAGAACCAGTAACCAAACACTGAAACTGAGATGTCTCCTGGGTTTGAACTTTCAGCAGCTGATTAAAAAACTAAGTTTTGCACCAGTGATTTTGCAACATGGACATGCTTTCTTTTCTCCTCTCAGAGTTGGGTTTGAATGTTAATGGGTACAACAGTATCTAATAATTAATAATAATTGTTGGTAAGTACTATCCACATCCAACGATCCAGGTGCTGGCTGCTAAACTGTCTTCCGAGGTTTGACTTGTTATCTGAGTTTGCACTAGTGCAGTAACTCTCAAAGCAAAGATCTACAGCCCATATGTAGCTGCACCAGGGAACTTGTTAGAAATGCACATTTTCAGGTCCTACCTCATGTCTAATGAGTCAGATGTCTGTGTTTTAATAAGAATTCCCCATGAGAAATTCTGACAAACCCTAAAGTTAGAGGACCACAGCTGTTGTGGGCCTGAGCTAAGAAAAATTCTGCAGCATCTGGTGCAGTGACCTCCTTTCCCTACTGTAATACATTTCCTAATGACTCATCTTCCCTTCAAGGAATTCGATGGTCTTGAAAAGCTAAAGCAGCAGCTGTCACTGAACGCGCTCGGAAGAGTAAAGTACAGCCTGCAGTCTTCTTCATCAGAAGTCAGGTTGAAAGGAAGATCTAAAACGTTTTAAAGTTACAATATACGCTCTTCAAAATCATCTTTTGCAGGCATTTGCTAAGAAATCCCAACCAGCTGTAAAAGAAACCATTCTCTTTCTCTAGGGAGTTTTTCAAAGATAAATTTAAATGGGAAAATCCCTATAATTTTTCAGGCACATTTAAGAAATTTAATTATTAGATTCTCCCCCTGCATTCTTTTTCTCTGGCAGAGATCCTTTTATCCCTTATAATAACTCTTCATACTTGATATTGTCAATATATCGCTTCTCTCTCTTTTTAAAGGTATTTACCTAATCCTCCTCATTTGGAAAAATATTAGTCTTTAAAGGAAATGAAAGCAGCCAAGACTCTGCCTTCATTCTGCAGCATATAAATTCTACAGAATCATTTTTCTTCTTCTTGCTACCACCCAGACACCCATGCCAGTGTCAGCACACCTATTACTTAGTAGCCACCAGGGAGCTTTAGATCATCTCATTTCAGATGCTGGGGAGATTAGAAAGGGGCTGGAAAGAACATTGCTTTGAAAAATAACTGCTATTAAGCACACACACACAAGCACACACACAAATATACACATACTCAACACCCTGCTACAAGATCAATGCAACCATAAGAAAACCAAAAGAGGAAAAATTTGATACTTTCATATAATTTTTATTCTAACTGGGAATTTTTCAGATGTTTAACTTCCTATGGGGAAGCTTAGTCTAATGGAATATTAACAACCCGAATTACATTGTTAGATTAAACTCATCTACATTGAATTTGGTATTCTATTTCACATGTTCCGACAATGTTAAAATTTTTCTCTCACTATTTCACATTTCATTTCTAAAGTTACATTGACACTAAAAAGAAAAAAAAAATCTCACTTTTCTGCTGGGAGTAATGCTGCTTGCTTATAATCCCAGCTACTGGGGATGTGTAAGTAGGAGGATTGAGAGTCTGAGGCTACTCAGGGAAATTTATTGAGACTCTCTTTCAAAATAAAATATAAACTGGGGAGTGGTGTATCTTAAGGGTTTACCTAGCATGTATAGGGCCTTAGGTTCAGCACCTAGTACTGTTCCCTAAAACTTGCACATCTGCAAAAGTTTATTACTGTGATACAGTGTTGATCATTTAATTTTATGTAAGAGAAGAAAGTCTTGAATACAACAGAAGAAACTACCATATCCTCAGTGGAAGAGGAAAAAGGAATATTGTTTTCACCTGAAATGTGAAAAAATATAACCCAAGAAATTTACACTCACCATAAAATAAATCAAAACTATATATTAATAAACTCATAAGTTTTGAACATTTGCTTCTTGAGACAGAAATATTTAAGCAGTGACATATTCCAGTCATATTACTTGAACAGGTACTAATACTAAGACACAATTCTACAGTGCTACTTGTTACATCTGAAATTCAACAAGATATAATAGTATAATTTCCTTGCTTTTATAAATTAAATTAAAAAGTTAAAAAAAGTTAAATTAAAAAGAAAACAAGAACCAGGCCTAGTGGTACAGGACTGTAAATCCCGCGAAGCACGAGAATCACATGTTCAAGCACAGGAGAAAAAAAGGATGCGAAGAAGGCACACTGTAGGGTGACAGGGCGTCATTGCGAATTCTTGCATGTATGGTCTAGGTTTCACTTTAGCCAAGTTCTGTCAGTGGGAGCAGCCACCTTCCCGTGGCTCCCTCCTCGGGAGTACCCTGGAACTACAATGTCCCAGTCCACTCTGCTTTGGAGTGTTCAAACTCTAGGATTTTCCACACTAGCATTTGTCCAGCCACTTATGAGGAAAGACCTCTACCAAACAAAAATGGTAATTATAAAACAGCAGAAAGCTATGATTTTCACACAAAAAAATAGCTTCAGAATATGTTACTTACACAAAAGTTACCATACCCCTGCCCACCAAAAAAAAAAACCCCAAAAAACAAATAATAATAATTATTATTATTTTCCTTACTTCTTAAAAAATAAGAGAACTACACAGTGAGGGGAAAGAATTATAAGGTTAGGATAAAAATTCTATCAAGAGCTTGAGAGTATTTCTTAATGAGACAGGTACCTTCACATATTAAAAGCATGAAGAACTCAGCCTAACCATGAAAATTTTCCCTCCAGTTTTCAACTTCTGCAAAGAAAAATACTTGTTCCACGTGCAGAATTTGTTTTTAGTTTTTTAGGTGAGGTTTCTTCACAGTGGTCATACTAGATTTCCTTTGTTTCTTCTATAGGGTGGGCAGGGGAATGGTAAAAAAATGAGAATTGAGTGGTAGCATGTAGTAGGACAAATTCCCAGTGTCGACTGTGATCATAATGTGTATATAAAATGTACCAATAAAATCAATTTTGAAAAAAGAATTGGGAACATACATTCATACAGGACTGAGGCAGCGAGTACACTTAAAAAGTCACCAGAAAGCTCTGTACAGACTTAAGATAAATAATTCTAGAAGTAAAACAGAAAATACAGAGTTAGTCAGTGAAAAAGGTTTAACTTGTGAATGACACATCTAATACTTAGGTGTCTCCCTAGAATTATCTTGTTAGAAATAAGAAGAATTTTATTACTTCAACAAAATGTCCACAATAAAACATTACAATAAAACATTACTGACATGGTAACATGCACGTTGCTAACAGAGTGGACAGATTTGACCATATGATATGCTGCTACTCTAAAAGCCAGACCGTGTACTTTACAGTCATGACCTCAGTATAAGGAGTTACCATGTCTATAATACCCCTAAACACTAACTTTACCTGAGAGTAGAATCCAAGGCAGAACTAAACTTAGAAAATTATAGCACATCATTTCTTACTGAAGACTAAGTGGAGCCTAATGGGAAAAAATGTACAGATATACATCTAGAAAACTAAGTTTTAGCTAACCTGAGAGCATCTAACAACCAACATATAACTTTGGAACAGTGCAGTTAGAATATTACTTCCTCGGTCACTGAATCTGCGCCGGGTTTGGAGCTTACTTGTCTCCAGGCCCACGCCAGAAGAGCGCCCAGGGACTGAGGTTAGCAGCGGGCGGCTCGGGAAACGGCGACTGTGCCACTGAATCTGCACCAGGTTTGGAGCTTACTGGCCTCCAGGCCCACGCCGGAAGAGCGCCCAGGGACTGAGTTTAGCAGCGGGCGGCTCGGGAAGCGGTGACTGCAGCACCGAGTCTGTGTCACTGAATCTGCGCCGGGTTTGGAGTTTGCTTGTCTCCAGGCCCATGCCGGAGGAGCGCCCAGGGACTGAGGTTAGCAGCGGGCGGCTCGGGAAGCGGTGACTGCAGCACTGAGTCTGCGTCACTGAATCTGTGCCGGGGCTAGAGCTTACTGGCCTCCAGGCCTGCACCGGAAGAGCGCCCAGGGACTGGGGTTAGCAGGTCAGAGTCCGATTTTCTCCACAGTAACTGCAGAAGCACATCCAGTCAGCTTGTATTGGTCCCAATACAGACTGCAAAGAGCAACCCAGGAAACACTGCTATTTTAAGGTTCCTAACTATTAAAAGGAAAGTAACTTGGAACAAACAGTGCCAGAAAACAGGGCAGGTCAGAGATGAGGAAACACTCCAAATCTCAGACACAAAGACCCTCACCTCCAACTAACACAGGGGGAAGGGAGATAGAGAAGTGTGAAGCCCAGTCTCCAGGGCCCTCAGAAATGGTAACCAAAGCAGATCTAGTAAAATGGAAATCAGAGCTGATCTCTGAGATGAAAGCAGAGATATTGGACACTGTCAACATGATGATTAATAAAGCTAAAGAGGAAATCATGGAGCTGATAGAATG
>PVIR01011116.1:0-47945 GCA_004026965.1 Petromus typicus | reverse complement strand
CAGCCCGGGACGCCGTCAGCACCAGTGGGTGTGATGTGGGTCCACGGACCCAGGTGGACACGTACCCACTGCTTCAGCACCAGGCCCTTCATCGACTCGGTGAACGTGACCGCAAACCTAGGAACAAACATCACGAGCAATTAGGCCGGAATTCAGCTGGCTGACTGTGAGATGGCTCTTCGGGACGTGTTATGCGACATGGGGTTAGACATGACGTTGAAGGTGCGATCGGTCTTTATCTCCAGCCGTCCTGGCTGTTAGGTTTAATCTCTGTTCGCGTCAGAAGAAAGAAACTGTGCTGGCCGGAAGTAAACCAAGAAATGCTCCTAACTCCCTGCCTCTCTTGTTTCTTCTGTCACAGGTCAGAGAAGCTGGATGTAGAATGACATGATTTTTACATCTGAGCGTTCCCCCAAACCGCGTGTGCTTCCAAGCAGGGTGGGTTAAAAGCCAGTGGAGGTTGCCACAGCAGCCAGGGTGGTGTTGGGGGCGGGGCCTGTCGAGGGGGCGTGTCCCGGGGGTGTGGCCTGGAAGGTCCTCTCCCTCCCTGTCCTGCCTGGTCTTTCTGCTTCCTCTTGGCCTTGAGGCGAGCATCCAGCACTCCCCTCCCCACGGCCCCTGCTTGTCCTACAAGCAGGAAGATTAGCAGCTGCCTTTTACTGGAAATGGACAGCACATCCCAAGATATGTGGAGGATGCTGGGTATCCCAGCCCAGCCCCTAAATGCCCGCAGGGAACCTACCCCAGCAGCAGAAGCCCAGAGGAGCTGGGCGCACACCTCCCAGCAGACAGGGTCAGTCTGAAAAGCCAGCTGTTGGAAGGGTCAGGCAGGAGGATCGCTGTTGGGGGAGAGACCCTGGCTACACGGTTGGTTCAAAGGCAGTGTGAACGACCTAGCAAGATCTGGTCTCAAAAAGCAAAGGAAAAATGAAAAGAAAGAAGAAAAAGAAAGCCAGCTATAACCTCACTGACAAAGAGTCTCTGGATCCAGAGATACTGCCGTGGGCAAAGCTGAGACAGACCAGGTCCTAGAGTGTGGGCTGCTGAAGGCCTGTTCTCTCTCAAGGGTCCGCCCTGCCACCCTGCGCCTCCTGAGGGCGCTCCTTCAGTTCCTCGGGGGTCTGTGCGAGACCCGCTCACAGTGGCAGCTCAAGGGAGGGGGGACTGGCTTAGACGGAAGAGGCCGCAGACCGCCAGCCCCCCGCCCCGTGCGGCGCATTCCCCCAGACGCGAGGCGGCGTCCTGTCGTGCGGTGTGTCCTCTGCGTTCTAACATCTGCGAGTGCAGTGCGCACCAGGTGAGGTCAGGGTGACCGGGGCGCCTCAAGACGTCTTACCTGGCTTCCTCGAGAACTCTCCCCATCGCTGCTTTCTTCTCCTCCTGTCCAGTGTCCTCGTTTACATCGGTGCCCCCAAAGATGACCCCGAAAGGGATCCTGTGACCTGCAATTCCACAGAGGTTAGGAAGCCGAGTGCCCTTACCGGCCACCAGGGCAGTGCCAGCTGTGCCAGTCCAGGGGCTGCTGGCTTCATGTCCTGGCCTTTCCGGCAGGATGGCTGGCACTGCCGTCATAAACTACACCACACGTCTTGCCCCTGCCCCAGCCCTCACCAGCTGTGTGCGAGAACCTTCCCCAAACACGCACAGATGCGGAAAAGCCCCAGGGTCGCCTCTGTCTTCTGCCTGGCTGTTCCTGCCACACCGAGCCTGTGCCCAGCCCCCAGCAGGACGCCGTGGAGTCACACTGTAGCCCTGCCGAGGCGGGGTCGGAAGGCTCAGGCTTCTGCTCCCTCTCCACCCTGCTCCCTCCGGGAAGCGGGCACCGCGATACTCTACCACACCACCCACTTAGACTGGCAGGTCCTGGGAGTTTCCTCAGTGACTGATACATTGGATGAAATCTTTTCATTCATGCTCATCCTGTGTTTGCAAATGACCCTATTTTTAAATTTGAAAACTAGACTTTGAAACAAGAAACGCACAGTGAAGACACTCAGGACCATGCACTGAATACAGAAAAACCAGTTTCCGTTTCCATCCACCTGGACTAACAGTTACCACATTTTTGAAAACTGCTTATTAGAAATTGTTATCATAGGATGTGGAGGCACATAAGTGTAATTCCAGCACTCAGGAGGCTGAGGCAGGAAGATCGCTGTGAGTTCAGGGACACCTTGGACTACATAGGGAGACCCTGTCTCAAAAGATCAAAAAGGAAAGGAAAGAAAGACCCAGAGCATGCTCACTGTGTCCCCCTTGTTTTGTGAATGGGTACGTGGCCATCTGGTATGGACAACAGTGCCCCCTGAGGACCCCCGCAGGTGCAGGTGTGCGTCTTTACCTTGTAGGAGCCGGCCACCCCTGTACAGATGCAGGGCCAGTGCCGCCGCCAGGTGCTGTGCCGCGAGGAGCTCCGCGACGTCCTCTGGGTTCTCGAAGTCAGCGGCATCTCTGAGCACACAGCAGTGTCCTGCGGCCTCCAGGTGGTCCCTGCACCACAGGGGGGCAGGGGTCACTCACAGGCCACATGGGCCACGCCATCGTGTGTCACGGTGATTCTGCCTGAGCAGCTCTTTCTGGGAAGAAGACTCGAGGGTGGTGACCGTGGTGCTCTACTCCCAGTTGGGCTCAGACCCTGGACTGCACGGGGCCAGGAAGGCAGCAAGGACTGGTCCTGCGGGCACTCCCTCGCCAGAGGCGTGTCCTCCCCGAAGTCCTTGCCAGTCCCTGGGATCCAAGTGGCATCCTCTCTCCAGTCTGTTCATGGTGGAAGGCGCCCCACATTTAATTTCAAATCTTCTACCTCAAAAGGGCCCTCAAAAGTCACCTGTCACCACGGCTACAAAACTGTCACATGGCCCTTATACACCTTCCTTCCAAAAAGAATCTCCTTTAAATTCATCTCTCACCACTTTAGTTCAGCCTTGGGTAATGTATTTGTAACTCTAAAATACAACTTGTTTGGCAAAAAGAAAGAATTTTTTTTTTTTTCCCACACAAATTTTTGCTATCTAGTTCAGTCTGGCCTTCTACTCATTACATACCCAAGCTGGCCTTGAATTTGCAGGGATCCTCCTGCTTCAGCCTCCAGAGTGCTGGAATTATAGGTGTGCACCACCACATCCAGCTAAAAAGAACCATTCTGAATGACATCAATAGCAGGAATGAAATTTTTAAAATGAGAAATTAGAGGGGGACTATTTGCCACCTATACAAAGGGGAATAAGAAGTTAATGTGCTTAGTATATAAAGAGCTTTTATGAATTAATAAGAAACTAACAACCCAATTTTTAAAAATACAGATAGGCATAAAATTGGGGTAAGAAATGCCACTGGGGGCCAAGGATCAGCTCAGTGGCACAGCACCTGACTGGCAGTGCCAGGCCCTCAACTCACTCCCCAAGTATGAAAGAAAGGAAATGGAATTGGGCTTTTAAAACAAAACAAAAAACGATGCCCAGCTTCAGCCACTGTAACCCCTGCATCCTGGGAGGCTGAGGTATGACGATTATGAGTTTAAGTAGAGCCTGGGCAACTTGGTGACTTAGCAGGACCTTGCTTAAGATAAAAAATAAAGAGAGGTGCTTGGTGTAAAGGCTCTGGGTTTAGTCTCCACGACCACAATACATACACACATACGTACCTCAAATTAAAATGAAGCAACAAAATGCACAAACCCTCTGACAAACCCAAATAACTCCACATCTAGGGACCCTCTCCAGAGATATCCATGGTTACGTGTGCAAAAGCACACACCCAGGAGTAGGTCTTGCGCCACTAAAACAGCAACGAAAGCAAAAGCCACCTCAAGGTGCATCTGTAGGCACTGCTCTTGGCTCGTCCATCCCTGAGAGAGGACAGTGGGTGGCTATGCCCGCTCCCAGATGGTGTTGATGAGGAGAGCAAGCAACACTGCTCCTGTAGACACAATGTGTGCACAGAGCAAGTGTACACATCAGCAGTCAGCTAGATACAATGTGTGTACAGAGAACTCCTATAGATACACTGATTATAGGGTATTTGTAAAGATACAGTATACACACACACACACACACACACACACACACACACACACACACACACGGTATTCCTATAGGTACAATAAAGTAGTCATACAGATACAATGCATATAGAGCAGACATCTGGATACAATGTGTGTACACAGTATTCATGAAGATACCATGTATATAGAATAGTCATGTATACAGCATGTATAGTCTCTGTATACAGAGAATTTTTATAGATAGAATGTACAGCGTTTATGTAGATACAATGTATATAGAGCAGATAAAATGTGTGCACAGAATATACATTGTATATACAGCAGTCATGTAGATACAATATATTAGAGTATTAGAGTATACAATGCATAGAGTATTTGTATAGATACACTATATACAGAGTGGTCATGTGGATACATGTATACAGTATAGAGTATTCATAAGATATAATGTATATAGAGCAATCATATAGATACAATGTGCATATAGAGTATTTGTATGGATACACTGTATATAGAGCAGTTATGCAGATACAGGGTGTGTACAGAATATCCCCGTGGATACTCTACATGAGCACTGCGTATTCACTTAGACACGGGTGTGCCCAGTGTCTGTGGAGGACTGGGTGAGGGATCTGACTCCTCTCCACACTCCTTAGTCCTTTGCATATTATTCACCACGTGGATCCTCTTGGTTTATGACTGAGGCGTAGGCGTGTGCGTGTGCAGGAGGTGACAGCACAGCTGTCTCCAGACTGTCACCTGTCCCTGAGGGCAGAAGGGCTCGCTCCCCTCTGGCATCCCCTCTGCCCCTCCGCCCCACGGCCCAACTCCGCATCCCACAGCACCCACGGGCCACGTTCCCATTAAGGCCGCACATTCACTGAATGTATCCAGCACCTCGGACACTGGTGGAGATGGAGGAGAAGGTGCCAGTGTGTCTTCCCCTCAGAGCCTGCTGTGGCAGCCACGCCAGGTCCACAGGGCTGACAGGAACGCTGGGCAGCCAGGCGGCAAAGCCACCGGGCTCATGCTGCAGGTGCTGAGCAGGATGCAGCACTTGTAGGCCCAAAGCCTGCCCTGACCTCAGGACTGGGGTGTCCCCACTAATGGTCCCACCCCTCAATGTGCTTCTGATTTCAATAAAGCCACCGAAATTTTGTACCATTATTTATGTATCAATGGTGATCTTTCAAAAACATCACCAAAGACAGGGTCTTTTTATGCTGTCCAGAATAGTCCTGAATGTTTATGGTCAAGTGATCCATCCTCCTGCCTCAGCCTCCAGCATCACTGGCACTACAGGTGTGCGGCACTGTGCTAAGAATGGTGTTAATGTGCAACGGGAAACTCACTTCTATAAACATGGAACAACTTCTTCCAGTCCAATCTCTCTAATGCAGACTTTATTCAACTAGGCAACAGCGAGCTCTGGTTTTACTTAGGGGCTCGCTCCCTCTCCAACTGCACAGTATTACCTGCAAGTCAACAGGGTCCTTAGCAGAGAACATTTAGAGACTCGCTCCCGGTCTCGGTGCTTGCTGCTGATTGGCTCGTGGGGATGCCCATCACCATGGCACCTTCCTTCCCCTCCCCTTCCAGGCCACAGCATTGCATTCTGGGGAAGCAAGCTTCCCAGGACAGACAAAAATCTTCAAGCTCTGTTTTTCCCTCCTCCCAGAAATCTGCCCTGAAATGAGGGAAAACAAAACCTGGCCCTGAACAGGTGGTGAAGACACGGACTGTAACCTTAGCTCTGCTTCACGCTCTGGGGAAGCAGAGAACCAGGAGCTCAGGGGCCAGTGGCCCCACAAGACCGGTCTCTGCTCCAGGACTGGCCCGGCCTGCGCTCCTCCCCTGCATCCCCAAGGCCAAGCGAAGGGCAGCATCGGGTGCAAGCTCACCTGTCTCGGGGAGGGAGTGTGGGAGGGATGGAGAGACAGCAGCCAGGCCTCGGGCCAGTTTTCCTCCGAGCTGGACGAAGGTAAGGCATAGCATCTGGTGGGTGCGTGTGCAGGTCCTTGTCTGGCTGGGAACTGTTACCCCCAAACGCGCTGGGTGCCAATTACACTTAACTGAAGGAGCTCTGGGCACAACAGGTGCAGAGATGGGCGTTACTTGGATTCCACCTTGTCCGTTGGGAGCCAACCCGTGAGGTCCCAGGGAGCAGCCTCGGACAGTGAGGAGAAAGGCTGGCGTCCGGTGACACACGCGGAGACGTGGAAGACACCCCTGTGTTCTACTTCCCTCCACTCCGTGTTCGTGACAATCACTGACAGTCTCCCACGCTGTCGGCAAGGCCTTGGCCTGGCCCTTGCCTCCCCCAGGTCGCTGTTCCGGTGGGCACCAAGCTCTTCACCCGGCGTGTCCCACTCCCGCCTGCCCGCCCTGCGGAAGGTGGCTGCAGCCGCTGCGGACCGAGGGTAATGAGTCTCACAGCGGGCTGCGCGGTGCCTTCCATCCACCTGCTCTGTTTACTGTCCACTGTGTCCAGCATCCAGAGGGCAAAGGACACCTTCTCTCCGTCCACTTCCGTGCATGTCGCTTAAGGTCTGAAGCACAATCTCCTCTCCCCTCCCTGTGTCCAACACTCGGCCCCACGTGGCGGCGCCAGGTCCAGTCTCACTTCCTAGCGCCGTCCCCACTGTCACTGCTGCGCAGCGCCTGGCCCTCACTGGGTCACCAGCACCTGGGTCTGCCCCGGCCTCTGACCTGTGTCTCCTTCACTTCCTCCTGGGCTGGACCTCACAGGGTGGAGGACTCCTGAGGTCCGAGTTCAAATGCCTCCTCTTCTGAGAGCCCCCGGGGCCGTTGCCTCAAGGACCCACCAGCCTTCATGTTTCCGTTTGGCTTTCCTAACTGCACAAATATTCTCTTTTTTCTCTGTTTCCCAGGTTCTCTCTGACCCTTGCCCAGAACTTCTGGCTAGTGGCTTCTTCCTAGTTTAGCCCAGGGGATGCACTTATGTGGGATAAACTCACATAAGATAAAAGCCCAGACAGTAGCTGGGCGTGGTTGTGCACTCCGGGAGGCTGAAGCAGGACAGTCTCGAGTTTGACCTCAGCCTGTGCAATTTAGCGACTCAGAACCTGTCTCAAAATTAAACATTAAAAAGACCAGGGATGTAGCTCAATTCAAAGGCCTTGGGTTCCAACAGAGAGCCCTAACTAACTTGTCCAGTGAACCTCAGCTTACCCCAATCACTAACTTCTCCTTAAGAGGACGGTAGCATTTTAACAGAAGGTCCGAAAAGACTCAGTGAGGCCCAGTCCTTATCGGTAGTGATGAAGAACCAGGCCCGCGAAGGGAAGCAAATTGGGAAATCTATGGCGCAAGTGGGTTTGCGAAACAGAGCAGAAAACTGGGGTCCAGACACCTGCGCCCCCACGGGGGAGCTTCCTCCGGGCGCACAGTGCGGCTCGCCCCTCCCGGTCCAGCCCAGACACAAACCGGTAAAGACGCCAAGCAAGAAACCGCGGCAGAGCGGGGCACCGGGAGGTAACAAGACCGGGGCGCGGGGGTGGGGGCGGGTGAGAGCGCAGGCCTGGCGCCGGCGGTCTCCGCACAGCCTGGCCCGGCCCGCGCCGCTCAGCGCGCCCTGGACGGGGCGGGGGTCTCCGGGCTGGAAGCCGCCGCCCGGGGCCTCACCGCTCAAGGCCCTGCGCCCCCGGCGCCGGCGCGTGGTTGCCGTGCGCGCGCCCGTGCCGCGCCGCCCCCGCTCGCAGGCCGAGCCGCCGGCCGTTTGCCCCGCTCGTGTGGCCGCCCAGATGCCCGGCCCCAGGATGCCCGGCTCGGGATGCCCGGCCTTCACCTACCGGATGCGCTCGGCTGTGACGGCATTGCCCGTGTGCGCCCGCAGCACAGCCAGGAACAGCAGCCGCATGTCGCCAGGACCGAGAGCGGAGGAGAAGGAGGGCGGGCTGGCTCGGTCTCCGGTCCGAGCCGGGGCGGGGCAAGGAGGGCACCTGGGGAGGGGAGGGGACGGGAGGCGGGGTGGGAAGGGACCTGGGGAAGAAGGTGTGGGGGCGGCTGGAGGGGGCGCGGGCAGGAGCGTGGGCCAGCCTGAGGCGCGCGAGCTGGGGGTGTGGGTGGGTCCGCCGTCAGGAGACCAGGGTCACCGGCGGCCCTGCGTCGCCTCCCAGGAAGGCCAGAGATGGCCTTAGCCAGGCTTCCGCGGGACAGTGACGGGCGGAAACCTTGGTCCATGTCCCCCAGGGCCAAAGAAGAGGGCAGCCAGCACCAGTTCCCACAAGCGGCAGGGACTTTGTCCCCGGGACGCCCTGGGCGGTGCTCTAGTACCCAGTGGACAGGGCAGGGTCACTTCCAAGGTCTTTCCAGCCCCAGGACCCTGGCGCTCCAGATGCAGAAGTGCAGGCTGGACGCGGGCACACAGACCTGCCTGTACACCGCAGCGAGAGGTCAGGAGGCCCTGACCGCACCTCGGTCATCAGGGAGAAAAGTCAGGGGACCCTGCAGAGGGGTCCAACATGGACCCTGGAACCGAGCTCCTCCGCCCTCAGACGCCCTTCCCGCTGGGCTCCGAGGAGAGGAGGCCCCGCCCAGCCCCCAAGGCCTGCTCTGCACCTGCTGGAACCTTTCCCCACCCTGACTCCCTGCAGCGCCAAAAGTTGTAGGGTTTTCCACTGTGCGCTTCATATTCAGTCCCTTGGGTCCTGCTCTCCCCAGCCCTCTCCCAGCCCGTGCAGCCACGTGGACAAGGAGCCTTGCAGTTGCTATGGTCGCCTGGTGTGGTCCCATAAAGCCCTCTCGCTGGAGTTGGGGCCACCCTGGCCCTTTAGGGGGCAGCAGGCACTGGAAGAGGAGTGGCCAGGCTGCAGGCCTGCGCCTCGCTGGGCTGGGCCCCATAAAGGTGGCAGGGAGACTTCACCCTTCCGCTTCTTCCTCTTTCTCCCTGGCCAGGGCATGAAAGGCTTTGCTATGGGCACAGGCCCAAGGCAACTGGGCGGGACCAGCATGGAATGAGCCGGCAAAACCTCAAGATGAAGCACCCTGCTCTTAAGCCAGCCTGGGCTCCGCATATCTGAAATCCCAACACTCAGGAGGCTAAGGCGGGAGGATCACCATGAGTTCTAGGCCAGCCTGGGCTTCCCGGTGAGCTCAAGGCCAGCCTGAACTACAGGGCAAGACCTTGTTTCAAAAAACTGAATCGGTAGATAAAGTCTGCTCTCTTTACCAGGTGCCCCTCTGAGCTCCTCGTTACAGGCTCGGAAAGCTGGCTGGCACCGGGGGCCCCCGCTCCTCCTGTGCGCTGGGATTCCCAGAGCAGGAGAAAAGCACGGCAGAGGGACGTGAGAGGGGGGACGGTGTGCTCTGTGCGTCGGGGAGGCCTGGTGAGTAGTGGGGATCCCCATGCTGCCAACTGCACCGTGAAGGGCTGCGCGTGAGCAGGTTGGTTTTGCAAAGGTCCCCTGGGCCCTTCAGTGGAAGGGACAGCTGCAGAGCTGCAGAACCGGCAGCCCCTGTGGGCCGAGGAGCAGCCTCAGAGCCGCTGTCCTTGTGCCACACAGCAGTTTTTGTGTTTTTCAGCCAAGCCACCAAGTTAAAACTGAGAGCTTTCATGTGGAAGGTGGAAAGACCCTTGGAGCACGAAGTTCCTGCCTCCTTTAGACGGGTTGCAAACTCTCCATTAACCAGGGCAGTTGAAGACTCACTTCAACCTCTTTTCACCTCCATCCATATTTTGTTTGTAGAAGAAATTGACATTTATTGCTGTTGTACAAAACAGTTCAGAAAACAGTAACCCAAGGCCACACAGGGCGCCCCGGCTGTCTCTTCCTACCCTTGAAGCCCAGTGTTTGGCTCTGGGGTCCCCTGGGTACGGTTCACAGCTGCAGCCCACCCGTCGGCTCCCTTTCCAGGAAGCAGGAGGAAGAGGAGACTGAGCTCTCTAAACGGTGCACCCCTGGGGCGTGGTGGGCAGGCCGCTAACCCCAGCCTTCAGGGGGAGGCGGAGGCAGGGAGAATGTGAGTTCAACCCCGGCCTGAGCAACTTAGGGACCTAGCAAGAGCCTGTCTCAATTTGAAAATAAGAAAGGGCAAAGAGCTGGGATGCCGCTCAGTGTGAAGACCCTGGGCCAGCCTCTGTACATGACAAAGTGCAATTCATCTGAAGGGTCTTCCTGGACGTTCACATGGCCCTTGTGGCTGGTTGTGATTGGCTACAGGCACACTTCTTGGACACCCAGCCAGAGACCTGGATACATTGTAACTGCACAAAAATATGGCTACTAAAGACAAGGGGAGAACTAGGAGGAATCAGTAGGGGAAGGGAAGAAAACCCGCTGATCCTCTTGGGGTAATAAGAATGCTCAATACAACACTCGCTGCTGCTAAAAGGCCCGAAGTAATAATGGAAAGGCCACGAGGAAGGAGGGAGGAGACTGAGACAGAGATGCAAATTCAGTGACCAGGGAGCTGGGAACCTGCGGGCCTCTGTGTGAACCCTTCCAGCTGGAACTGCCTGAGTCTGAGTCGGTCTTCCCACGCTCTCTTCAGCTCCAGCCGCTCAACCAGACACACAAGTACTTTCGGGGATGGAAGGAAATTTGGTCTCAGGGCTAAAGGATAAAGGGATGCCATGGAAGTTTGCCAGTGAGAGCAGGGAGGTTTTACGCACTGCCGTGTTGGGGAGATCCCTGCCCAGTGACCCTCTGCCTCTCCAAATTCCTGTGCCAGACGTGTGTGGGCAGAGAAATAGAGCCACAACAACTTTGTTTTGAGACAGTCTAACTGTGTAGCCCAGGCTGATCTTGAATTCACAGCGATCCTCCTGCCTCAGCCTCCTGAGTGCTGGGAACACAGGTGTGTGGCACCACGGCGGCTCACAGGTGCCCTTCTCCTGCTGGGCTGGCTTTCTTGGTCCCAGCTCGAGGTTTCTGGTGGTTGCTATGAAAAATCGCCTGGCTAATAAGAACAGGGTGCTGCTGTCGGGGAGGTGCCCAGCTCCTGGCCTCCTCTGCCACTTGGGCTGTCGTATTCCTTGGCTTGTGGGTATGTCACTGCAGTGACCCCTCTGTGGTCACATGGTGTCTCCCCCACTCTGTCCGTCGCCGTCTGCAAACTTTTTATGTCCTCGTTTCCAGATCCCTCCTTATTTACAGCAAAGTGAATAAATGAAACCTTTTCTCACACAACGTCATCGATGCCAACTTTGGCAGTGGATTCTTCTGAGTCTGCCTTGACAGGAATGTGGATACCGCACAGCGTCAGGACGAGGCCTCCGGGGCTGGGCCTGCGGGCTCTGCTCTCGGGGAGCACCAGCTCCCTGGAACAGTGAGAGGAGGGGGGCCTGTGCCCCGTTCTTAGCTGTGAAGACGCAGCACGTGTCTTCCTGGAGGCTGTGGTCATGCTGCCCCACACAGAGCCTGCTGTCCCAGCACCCCCAGCCCGGAACTGCTGTCCACCGTCTTCCTGTGGCAGCTCCTATGGGTACCAGGTACAGGGCCTCAGAAATGGGCATAGCTTTGGGGGCCAGGATGTAGCCCACGATAGTGGCCCCCAATCACCTTGTCTAAGACTGTGGTCCATAACTATGCCTTGTAGTTCCGGCTGGCTTTGAACTCGGTACATAGCCCAGGCTGGCCTCAGACTTTCCACCCTCCCGCCTCCTCCTCCTAGGTGCTGGGGTTATGGGTGAGTGCCACCATGCTCAGTACATTCCTGACTCCTAAAAGAGGTCTTGCCGGGCTGACACCCGCTCTGGGTTCTTGGAATGTGCCTATTTCATCCATCAGGTCAGAGTGAGCCCAACACTCTTGCCGAACGATTACCCACTCATTTGTAAAATGAGAAATACTATAAGCAGTGTTATAATTAGCTCATTTTGGCAGTGCTGGGGATTGAACCCAGGTTCTTATGCATGCCAGGCAAGCCCTGTGCCAAGGAACTGCATTCCCAGCCTCAATTAGCTCGTCGAACTCCTTTATGGACTCCCATGCAGATAATATAACAGGGCACAGAGGCAAACATGTCCCTGTGGGCCATGCAGGCTCATTGGGTAAGTCCAGCGGAGGGTGGAGAGGCGCCACCTCCAAGCTCGATCAGATCCGCTCAGGGTGCTTCCGCTCTGCTCCCAGGGCTTGCTCAGACTGTCCAGGCCCTGGCGTCGGGAAAACAAAACCTCTCGGGCACCTGAGTGTGAAGAGGCGCTGCTCTGCTGTCAGCGCTTGACATCTCCGCGGGCAGCGATGAGAGGCAAGGCCGCCGCACCGCCGCCTTTAGTCTTATACCACCGTTCCTTCCTGAAGTGTGCAGACTGCAAGTGTCGGGCACACGCATGGGTATGTGCGTGTGCGTGACAGGAGATGAAGACCGACTTTCACAAGGAGCAGAAGCGTGTGACACTGCACCTTGCACGCCTGGCTATGCTTCCGTTTCCCGCCTCTCATTGACAACGCAGGACGCAAAGCGCTGCCAGAGCGCACCGTGCTGGCTTCGAGGGCTGTGGAGGGCGAAGGACGATATCACACGGCCGGGACGCCTGCCAAGCCGGCACAGAGACTCGGCCGCTCGGGCCCCTGCGCCCTGCCAGCCGAGTCTGGGTGGGAGCTGCGGCCTGTGCCTCAGGGCCCTGCAGGACAAGAGGTCGTTCTTCTGGGAAGCCCATGCAGATTTACTTTTAGCAAGCAAGGGAGGCTGGAAAACTAATATAAACCAGAAAAAGGGTGTGGAAGTCACAGGGTGGCCTGCTGCCCGGAGAAGCCCGCTACTAGGATTTCGAGTTTCCCAAGAGCAGCTCTGCGCCTGCGTGCTGACGGCGCCGGAGGGCCAGGGCCACCGCCCGGTGCGTCCCCGCAGCCCTCGCCACACAGCGGGTCTGCTAGTCTCACCTCTGGGGCGCCCAGAGCCAAGTCGGAGCTTCTTCACTGTTTCTCCGGCTCCGCCCATGGGTATATCGTTACTGGTGCTGATGTCTACCGTCTTTCTGCTTGTTGCTGTGTGACACCGTGGAACCCCACCTCCTCACCTGCAGAGGTGTTCTATCTCACTAATTACATACTTCCTCTGGCTCCACAAACACCTTTCTGGGGGCTGCGGGGAGCAGAGCGTGCAGACAGGATTCGCGTTCCCACATTAGGAGGCTGATGGCGAGGCGCCGGGCCTGAGACTGGCGCATGTAGAGGGCGGGATCCCGTCCTGCGGTCAAGGGCCCCGCAGCGCCGGCTCTCACGGCGGGCGTGGCCTGTGCGGTGGGCGGGAGCTCAGAGAGCGGCACCTCCCCCTGGCGGGCCTGGCCACGCCCCTGCCAGCCTCGGCCTGCTTCGGACCTTCCCATGAAATTCTGAAAAACTCTTCACAAAGTGAGGATACTAACTTTGCTGTGTGTGTTGAAGGCACTCGGGTGTTTTTTGCAGTTAAGATTATTATTTTTATACATGTTACTCTTTGAAGCAAAATATTTGTTGTGTACACATTGAGTTTTATATCTTTATGTAGACAAATCAATTTTTTCAATAAGTAGCTTCAGATTTAAATGTTAGCCTTTAGAAAGTTCCCTCCTCAAATGTTTCATATTTGCCAATTTCTCCCCTAAGGTTTTCCGTTGTTGTCTTCGTTTTAATATTTATCCATCTACAATTTATGTCCACACAAACAGCGAAGCCCATTTCCCCCCAGAATTTACTGAACGATTCATCCTTCTCCCCAGGGATTAGAAATCCCGTTATCAAAGACTGAAGCTTCACCTCCTGTCCATTACATTCATCTCCCCTGATCTTTCCAGTAAGACCTAAGCAAGAAAAGGAACATTTGAGCCCAGCATAGACAGTGAACAAGACCTTGTCTCCAAATAAAAAATAAAAAGGGCTGGGATGGTACTCAGTGTGAAGGTCCTGGGTTCTGTCCCTAGTACTGCAAAAGCAAAGTTTATTTTTAGACAAAAGGATTCCTTCAAAGGAATTATAAAAGTGGTAGTTAGGACAGGTGTGGTCAGACATTGGTTACCATCCGGCCACTCACCAGTGGGCGAGAAGGAAGCACAAGCTCTTGTTTCACTACCTCTCTCTCCCCTCCGCCCCAGCCCCATCTGAAGGTGAGCGTGACGGCACAGACATCTCGTGGGTTTTCAAAAACGGGAGAAAACACCCAAGGAAGTGTAGGCTTCTACTTACCGGGTCAAATGTAATGGGTGCTTGAAAACCTCCCCTCAAAGCCCGTCTTTGGGGCCTCAGTTTCACATCCTCTATGAAAACGAGCCCGTCATCCAGAGGGCCGAGTTAACACACACTAGAAGCCGCTCGGCACGGCTTCGGCTTGGACTGTGCTCAGGCCCTGCTCCTGTGCGGTGCCGCCTCGCCTCCGTCCTCTGCGTGTGTCTGCGCAGTCAGGAGCAGGGACTGTGGGAGGCCAGGCTGCTCTGGCACTGTGCGGAGCCAGGCCGGTCTTGCCCCGGGAGCCAGGCGCCCAGAAGAGCAGAAGTGTGGCCGAGTGTGGCGCTGGGCACTCATGACACACGGCGACGTGCTGGGTGTGAGATGTGCCAGCACTGGAAGGCCGCACTGGCTTCCTGCACACCGGGCACTGTGAGCACAGGGCACAGCGCCAGGGAGATGGGAAACAGGCGGAGATGTCGTCCTGGCTGGGGAGGCTCTGGACTTACCACCTGAGAGCTTCTTCTCCGCACTGTGCTTGGCTTGGGCTGGGGCTTGGGCAGGTGCGTCTGGAGAAAAGTCACACTTCACGTGAGCCGCGTGTGCAACCCAGCTGAAGCGAAGTGAGGGGCAAGGGCTCCAGCCAAGGCTGCCCCCTGAGACGCCCGAGGGTGCATTAGGCTCAGGGTGACTTGAGGGGCACAGATCGAGAGCTTGGGGTGATGAGTCAACTGACATCCAACTCTCCAGCACAGTGGATTGCTGCTAGGGCGGATGTCAGGGCCTGGAGGGACCAGCAGGAAACTTGCAGCGTGAGTCAGGCCAGGAACCAGCAAAAGTCAGGTGCCACCCTCTTACCCTTTTCTTTCACTCTTTGGATAGGCTCATAATAGATGGTTTGGGCCCCCAGACCCCACGCGGTACGTAAACAAGCTGTGATCCAGCCTCTCTCACCCTCTCAGCTTCCTCTGCTCCAGTGTCCACCCCGCAGTGTGACCCTGACCTGGGTCTGCCTGTAGCCCTTGGCACGCCAGGGGCCTGAGGCTGCCCAGCTTGCGCCCTTGGGGTGGGAGAGTGCATCTCGTGCCTTCAGCAATCGTCCCTCTGTCCTACCATGTAGCCTGTGTCCCCTGTGCACAGAACTTGGATGTGTCTCACCCAGAAAATCGCCTCAAGTTCAAGGCTAGCATCAACTACGCAGCAAGACCCTGTCTCCAAACAAAAAGTTCCTCCGGATACACACTCAGCTCGGAGACTGCTCTGCTCATCTTCAGACTTAGTGTTGTCTCCCTGCCAGGAGGCCATCCATCAACACCAAGTGACAGCAGCATTCAAGCTCCAGGGCTGCCTTCACTGCCCCGTCGCCTGGGGATGCCAGGAGGGAGCACGGGGTGGATGTAAACAGACAAAGGGCCGATACAAAAAGTGGAGCCAGGTGGAGCCTTCCTCCTGCTGGGAGGAGAGACCAGCTTTCAACCTGTTTATTTCACCTTGTGCACGGGAAGAAGTTCAGGGAGGGATAAAAGGAGTGGGCGGGAACTGGAGAAGGAGGAGCAGCTAATCTCAGCAGGAGGACTTGCTTCCGTGGTCTTCCCGGAGAAGAGGGTGGAGCACCCAGGACATCTCCGGCCACAGCCGTTCGGTCCCACTAGCACGTCAGCTCCTTGAGCTATGCGTACTCGTCCCGCCAGGCCCTGCCCGGCAGGGATGGCTGGGCCTCGCTTGTTGAGTGGTAGGTCGCCTTGCTCCTAACATCACTCCATGCTTAAAAACGTCACTTTCATTCCAGACTTTGCCTGTGCTTCGGGCTTTCTGGTCTCGGAACGCACACAGTCTGTCTTCGGAGCAGGGGCACAGGGGGACGCGTGCACACCATGGTCAGTCACAGTCCTCCTTCGTCTGGTCTTGTTGCCCGTTAGGCTTGTGGCTCCGCACAGGAATCATCCAGGTTGGCTTTCCAGTGGGTGAGTGAGGTGCCACATAAATGTGAGGTGTCTTCCATCATCTACAACTCAAAAATGACCCTTTGGTAGCTTTCACGGTTTTTATCAGTGGGTAGACTCTGTTTTAGACTCTGGGAGTCCTGAAGTGAGCAGAATAATATCAGATTGCAGCCCTCCCAGCTTGAAAGACCAACAAGCAAGGGAGTGAGGGGAAAGGGAGTTAGAAATAATTGAGATGTGTTATGTACATGCACCAACTCCTCACAAGGGTGGTAACATGACCTACTGCAAACACGTACCATTAAAAATTTTAAAATGACAAGATGTTATGGTGTTTCATAAAATACAGTTATAAATTATAATGGCTGCTGTGAGAAAAAGTGCGTATGAATGTCTAAAAGGAAGAACATAAAATGTAGAAGGAAGTCGGGCGTGGTGGCTCTTACCCGTAATCCTGGCATTTTGGAGGCAGAGGTAGGAGGACTGCTATGAGTTTGAGGCTCGCCTAGGCTACATAGTGAGCTCAGGGCCAGTCTGAACTACAAAGCGAGACCCTGTCTCAAAAAAATTAAAAAAAATTTAAAGAAATGTAGAAGCAACAACACAGGAAAAAAGGGGGTGCTGGTTTAGTGCAAGAGGATTAAGTCAGTGCCATTTGAGCTGAGATACCATAAATAATTAGCACCAACAGGTGGGGAAGGTCCTGCTCTGGCCTGTAGCTAATGTCTCATTAGGTATGAATAAATATACTCTGCCCGCTGTGTGCCAGCATGGCACTATGCATCTCTCTCTACATCAGACATTAACAGAACACAGTGCATGCTGCCTTAACCTTGTTGGCAAGGTTACTTAGCTCAGTGACCCTCTGGCCGAGCCCTCTTCTGGGGTGCAGCTCCACCCACATCTCGGTTGGAACAAAGGATGGAGAACGATGAATCCCCAAAGCTGTGGGTCTGTTTCTGAAGCCTTGCTGGGGGCTGCTGTAGGCAGACAGTCTGCTGCTCCACAAGGTGTGTTGGAGGGAAGGTGAGGTACAAGACACCTAAGAACTCTGCCACCACAAAATCAGGACCAATGGAGAATGTGTACAAATCAGAAAGGCAAAAGAACACACTGAAAATGGAGGAAGCAGTACAGAGGAGGGCTGAAAGGACAGGGTGAAGTCACCTTCAACTGGCTAGCCACAAAGGGCATTGGTGTGCCAGCCAAGTGGCCAGGGCTGGTCTGGGACAGTCCCTGCAAAGGCTGAGACCAGGAGCGGCCTGGTTGTTCTAAGCCATTGTGTAGTACAAAAAGAATTGCTTTCTGATCAATTGTCAACTCTGCAGAGACTTAAAATACCATGAACTCTGCGCTAGCTGAAATTGGCAATAATATACTGTTTATAAATTCTGTAGAAGATTCCCCATTTTGTTTGGAGCCAGCTTGTTCTCAAAAGAATTGGAATCAACCTCAAGGTTTGTTTAGACTTTTCAACCTTCAGACACAGGAGAAACCACAAAGACCCCATAGGTCGCAGCCAGCTTCATCTTTTGCCTAAACATAGTCTGCATCTGTGTTACTTCTACTTTCTGCCGACTCTAACTCCCAGCTAGCTAATCAGTAGAACTTACTGAACCTGTGAAACGTGCAATCAATGAAAAGGACCAAAGTCCCCTCGTTCTGTAAGACCGCCCTTCCTAAACACTGTAACTGCCCTGCTGTCCCACAGAACCGGGCCAGCCGGTAAGGACCTGTTTCCTGGGCTGGTCACTGTCTTGGCAATTCAACCTTCTTGCTTTACCCCACTCTTCCGTCTCTGATAGACCATTTCGATCAACCCTATTGATCTGACACTACAATGGGTTCTCAATCGGGCAAGTCCTTTAGCAGGATCTGGGGACACTGTTCCTTGTCACAGTTGGGTTGGCGGGGCTGCTATCTGCGGGGACAGCAGAGACTGGGGAGCTAGCTGCTGAGCACCGCAGTGTACAGCGCTACCCGCGGTGACCGTCAGCGATGTGGTTCAGAAACTATTCCGGACGCCCAGCCGGCCTCGGGGAGTCCTCGTGGGGCACAGCCGGGGTGAGAAGAGAGCCTGGGGGTACTCCGGCCGCGTTTCTATCGGACGACTTAGCAACTGATACACAAAGCCGCAGACCTCGTGGCGATTACTAACTCGGAAAACTGGTCAGGCATTGCGTCGGGCTTCCGGGGAGGGGCCGGAAGTCCCCGTCAGCTGAGCAGCGGCGGGCCCACCCAATGGGCGGTGCGGCCGGCGATCTCGCGAGAACACGACGCGAGGTCCTCTGAGATCGCAATCAGCACAACAGCGGCGGTAACGAGCAGGGAATGGAGGGAGCGGCGGGCGAGCGGGCGCCTCTGCTGGGCGCGCGGCGGGCAGCGGCCTCGGCGGCTGGTGCGTTCGCCGGACGGCGGGCGGCCTGCGGCGCGGTGCTGCTGACCGAGCTGCTGGAGCGCGCGGCCTTCTACGGCGTCACGTCGAACCTGGTGCTGTTCCTGAACGGGCCCACGTTCGGCTGGGAGGGCGCGCAGGCCAGCCAGGCGCTGCTGCTCTTCATGGGCCTCACCTACCTGGGCTCGCCCTTCGGCGGCTGGCTGGCCGACGCGCGGCTCGGCCGGGCGCGCGCCATCCTGCTCAGCCTGGCGCTCTACCTGCTGGGCATGCTGGTCTTCCCGCTGCTGGCCGCGCCCGCGTCCCGCGCCGCGCTCTGCGGCCCCCCGCGCCCCGCGCTTGTGCTCAACTGCTCGGCGCCCTACCCGAACGGCACGGCCGTCTGCCCCGACGACGCCCCGCGCCGCTGCGCCCCCGCCACTTTCGTGGGGCTGGCGCTCGTGGGCCTCGGCGTGGCCACCGTTAAGGCCAACATCACGCCCTTTGGCGCCGACCAGGTGAGCCGCGCTGCGTCTCCCTGCAGCTTCGCAGGGCGAGTAGGGGAGGTCCACCTGGTGCTGGAGGGACGTGGAGCTCCCAACCTTGGGCATTTCCTTCTACTTGAAGGCCGAGGCCCCAGAACGCAGAACCCAGCGCTCTGTTCTTTTTTTAGGTTTTTTGAGACAGGGTCTCGGTTTGTGGTTCAGGCTGGCCCTGAGCTCAGCCTCCAACTCACATCACAATCCTCCTGCCTCTGCCTCCCGAGTGCTGGGATTACAGGCGTGAGCCACCACGCCCAGCGCTGTGGTATGTGGTACTGGTTGCTGCTGGGTGTGGGTCTCCACACCCAGTATTGTTATGTGGTTACCGGGAAATCGAACCCGGGTCCTTGCGCTTGCAAGACAGGCGCCGGAACCACTGAGCTAACTCCCCGGCCCCCCAGCGCTCTGTTCTTGCCCTTTCACCTGGCTCTGGGTGGAGGCGAGAGGGACCTGCGGGAGCGGGATAGCGGGTGTGAGGAGGGAAGCCCACTGCGACGGGAGGGACGAGAGCCCCGACGTCTGGGCGCCTCCTGCTTGAGAATAAGCACGTGAGTGGATAGACAGAGGCAGGCGTGACAGGAGCGGTGGACGGTCCGTTTCCTGGCCACACCGGCAGTGATGAGTTGGACTGCTGGAAGGAAAGGAACTTCTCCCTGGAGGGGCCATTTGAGTTACGCCCTGAGGGATAGAAAGGGATAGAAAAAATCGAAAATAGCATGCAGTACAGTTATCTGGAGGCTGAGGAAGGAGGATTGAAAGTTCGAGGCCGGCCTGGGCAACTTGAAATCCTGTTTTAAAATAAAAAGAGCTGGGAGTGCAGCTCAGCGCTGAGCTGCCTGCCTGCCACCCATCCCTGCAAAAATAAAGAACATGGTTTCCATGTCGGGGCCCAACAAGTGCAGAGAAAGCAAAGGAGAGCCCCATCTTTATATCGTGTCCAGCCGCTGCTTCAAAGGGGTTGGTAGAGGTTGGTAGAAAAGGCCCCGTGGAGTGGGGTGTGGGGATCAGGTGGCAATAGGCTGCTGCTGTGAACCACCGCAGCTGAGAGATGCGGAAGGGGCCATCCAGAGCCTCCCGGGGGAAAGGAAGTGCTTTGGCCTGGGTGCAGATCAGGTCTGCTTCCTGTTTTTTGAGGACTCATGCCAAGAGTGCATCTGTAAGTGGTTGGAAGCAATAGAGTGTTCTGTGGCAAGTGAAGATTTGGTGAAACACAGATTTCAGTCTCCGTAAATAAAACGTTGTAGGGACACAGTGGGCCCATCTCCCATCACTTGTCTCTGGACTAGGGCTGCTTTCACTGTGAGGGAGACCCAGATCCTCACAGAACCTGAACTGCCACCTACTTGTCCCTTCTCAGAGCGAGACTGAGGGCGCCTGTGTGGCGTGTGTGTTGTGTGGGACGCGGTGACCATGCGAGTCAGCCTCGACTGGGTGGGAGGAGGCCTGGACAGAGGTGTGGCTGGAGGGAGAGGTCTGGGAGCAGTGGAAGTCCAGTGCCAGGGCGTGCTGGCACGTTGGCGGGAACCCGGGGAGTCAGCTTTTGCGCTAGATACCTTCAGAGTGCTGCCCCTCCCCGAGGGCCTCCTGTGCTGAGTACCAGCTCCATGAGGCACCTCGTTTATAGAGGAGGAAGCAGACTTGAGAGGGTAAAGCCTTTGCCCCGGTTACACAGCTGTTCTTGTGCCGTTTGGTCTGAACTTTCCTTGTGTCAGCATAAGACTGACGCGTAGAGTAAGGAGACGTGGTTCTTCAGCAGTAGTGCAGGTGTGAGATGCACCGAGTTCCGCACTGTTTTCTTTGTACAGAAGTGTGCACTTTGGGTCATACGTGAGTCTCAAATTCACAGGTGGGTAGATGGAGGTACAGAAAGGCCATTTGCCTGTTTCGTAGGCAGTGTCTGGTTTAACCAGGCTTTCATTCCAGATCTGGATTCTTTACCCTTTTACCACTGCGCTGACCTGAGCTGCACACACGTGTGTATCGTGCTGGCTCCTGCAGGGCCCGGGTAATGGCCTTGGCCTCCTTGGCCTCAGCTGCAGGCTGTGGTGCAGGGCCTTCTGAAGGGCAGGCGCCATGCAGTGGCCACACAGCCTGGGTGGTTATGGAGGGCCCCTCACTGCGTGATTCTCCCGGGGTCTCCTGCCAGCCTCATAGCAGTTCACAGGGTGCCTCTGTGCCGCTGTCCCAGCAAAGGGCTGCCCTGCAAGGTGCAGGAGAGCGGGTTTTGAGCCCAGCCAGTCTGACTAAAGCTGGTGCTTTCCAGGAGGGAATAGGTTTGTAATTAATGTCCCCTCCTCGCAGGTGCTGGGGATTGAACCCGAGGCCTCGTGACACTAGGCACAGGCTTGTCTGCTGAGCTGCAACACCAGCCCAGTGATATTTCTTAAAGGATGAAGGAGCGACCCTGTAGTGGCTGTCTTTATTTTGAATGGGTCTGATAGAATTTTGGATCCATAATCCACTGTGGAGTTGAAGAGAAATGCACCCTTTACCCTGCTACGGGATGCTTGGCCTCGCCTCTTCATTCCAAGCAACCTCATCAGATGCAGAGGGACCTGATGGCCAGGTGGGCTGTGGGATTGGCTGCAGGTGTGTTTTTTTAAACGAACTTTTTACAGCTCTCTGGACACTTGAGCTGCTCGACCAGAGATCATGTAGTGAAGGACACTGTATCAGCGTGTCTCAGTATGGTAATGGCATGATACTGTAAAAGAGCATCTGTTTTTAGGCGTAGAGAATGAAATCTTGATGGTAAAGTAAGATGCTAGAGCTTTAAATTAGGGTACAGAGAGTATATTTTATGATTCTTTGAACTTTTAGGTTCGGTTTGAAGTTTTCTGAAATCAAAAATCTGGGGCTGTACATCATCTGCTGAATGATGAGCTGAATGTTGCATTTTCCACCTTGAAATATTATTGAGCTGAAAAAGCCCAGTACTGATGAGTCTTGAGAACACCAGAGCAGTGTGGGCAGCCCGGCCAGAGCCCCCGCGTGCGGTCCATCCTAGCCGCTGTAAGTTGGTGGCTGCTGCTGGCTAGGCTGGAATGGGAGTGCCTGCGGATTGGATGGCAGTGACAGATATCCAGCTCCCTTACTGTACAGATCAAGAGAACAAATAGCTCATTTTCCCTACCGGGAAAACTTGCATGCTTGTGCACTTTAAGGAGTTTCTCTGACTCACTGCGGGCCATCGAGCCCCGCCGCCTTACTTCTCAGATTGATTTCCGGGGTGTCATTTGACCAGTCACTTGAAGAGCTGCTTACCCGAGGACCACAGCCTGCTGGCCCAGGCGACCAGGATCAGCTTGTGGCTGCCATGGTTAATAGGGCCCGGGCTGGCCTGTGGTGTATGAGGCGGTTCTGCAGCATGACGCTTGGAGGCTGAAGTCAGCCCATGTTCCGGCTTACTCAGGAAATGAGGCTGAGTGGGATCTTCGGGTTGGAAGTCTGCCAGGCTGACTGACTCTGTTTGCAGTGAACTGTGCCCGAGGGTGTGGGAAGACTCGTGCTGTGGCTCCGTTAGTAGTGGCAGGCAGTGATGCGGTTCAGCGAGGGCAGAAGCCACTGCTCTCTTAGGTGCACATGTGCTTACTGGTCTCCGCCCGCCCTTTTCAGTGTGCCGGAACAGTTCCTGTTTTTCTTCTTTGAACAGTTTTAATTGTGATTTCCCTGCAGTGATCCTCTGTGCGCATTTTTCTTCTGGTCTGTGCATTATAGCCAGGTGCTGGTGCCCACAGTGAGCTAGATTGTAAGGCATCGTGCCACATGTGTAAGTCCTTCTCAGCACAGACGTTTCTTCAGTGATGATGCCAGCATTCTGTGTAAGGACTCTGCTCTGTACTGACTTGCATGGGGACATTTAAACTCGAGAACGAACACTTCATCTAACCATCAACGTGTGATGACCACATATAATTCACTCAGACATGTTAGTTGGGCCTGGGATTTAGGGCAGGGGCTCTGGTCCACCTGGCAAGTGCCAGGTCCCGAGTAACATCCCTTGGGGGGGGGGCGGAGTTACTATCTACATTGGCAGGAATGTTTGTAATTTTGACTTGAAAATAGTGAATTTTGAGGCTCAGGCGGTTTGGATTGTCTTTGCCTGGAATGACTGCTGCGTTGCTGCTTACTGCCTGTTCTCAGGAGTTGTGTCAGTCCCATTTGAGACCTGTCACCTGAGCGAGAGGATTGCTGTGGGTCAGAAACAAACTGCTGTGGTTGTTCGGACCGTTAGCATACGCGGTGCGGTCAGACCCGACGGCAGAAGTCCCTAAGATTGAAGAACTGCAGTCTTCAGCTAGTGAGCTGGCCAAGAAAATTTCGTGAAGTGAAACTTAGTAGAGATGCCTGTGGCTGAGATGGGCCCAGTGCATGTAGAGAGCAGAGCCAGGTGGGAGGGAGCTCAGAGACGGTGAGCTCCAGCTGGCAGTGCCCAGTCCCCCGCTGCGGACCGTGGGCGCTGCCTCCTGTGACTCTTCCCAGGTCTCTCTAAGGCCAGGCAGTTAGTGGATTTTGAGCCCTTTGGGGATCACTGCCTCCATCAAAATTCTTCCTTATTCCTTTGATAGCCTTTCTAATCTAAAAACAGCTTGCTGGGTTAATTTCAACTGTTAATTGCTTGTTTGACTCAGGTTTATCAGTCTCAGGAGACAGATGCAGGAGGCACAGATGTCCCCAGTGCTTCACCTCGGGGGGTGGGGGGAACTGTTTGGAGGGTGCCTTTTGGTGCTCGGATGTAGCTCAGAAGGGACAGATCAGTAAAGACCTGTTCTGTAACTTGGCTTGAGTAGGAGTCAGCGGGAATTTGCTGCACCGGCTGTTTAAGGGGCAGCGCAGAGGGTGACTGACTCGTTCCCAGGAGTCGCAGTGCGAGCGGTGCACGTGCTTGGGTCGGTGGGGTCTCGCCTCTTCACTGTGCTAAGTCCATGGGAGGTGCTTTTGTCAGGAGCCCGGCGGTGTGTCGGAGCTCGCCGCCCTCCCAGTGTGTTTCTTCTGTGCATCATGGTGTTTTTTGCAGGACGGTGGCCCTCCTGCCCGTGGTGGTGCCCAGCTCCCCAGGAGACTGAGGGCACCGAGCCTCCCAGTGAGCCCTTGTCTCAAAGCCGAAAGGGGAAAAGAGATGACTAAAAGGAAAAAAAGATAGCATGAGTTTTCAAGCATTTTTCCTCCCTGCTATTTTAGGTCAAAGATCGAGGTCCCGAAGCCACTAGGAGATTTTTTAACTGGTTTTACTGGAGCATTAACTTGGGAGCCATCCTTTCATTAGGAGGCATTGCCTACGTGCAGCAGAACGTGGGCTTCTTCACGGGCTACCTCATCCCCACGGTGTGCGTGGCCGTTGCTTTTGTGGTTTTCCTCTGTGGCCAAAGCGTTTTCATCAGCAAGCGCCCGGATGGCAGCGCCTTCACCGACATGTTCAGAATTCTCGCCTACTTGTGCTGCTCCCAGCAGCGCCGTGCAGCGCGGTCCAGCAGCAGGTAAGTGCTGCGCAGTCCTTGCGCTTGTGTGGGGGATTCTCGGTCACGTGCTCGTACCCCACCCTGTACCCCAGCCGCCCAAGGTTTCCCTGTCAGATATGTCCTCACTGTAACTCCCAGAGCAGCAGCGCGGAATGCGCTGCTGCTCTGCGCATCCAGCTTCCTCCCTGCCACTGCTCTCGGGACGCTTAGAGGCAGCTTGAACAGATAGGGACTTGCCGAGGGGCTGGTAGATGTGTGCTTTGTGTGCGGCATCTGTTTCCAAGAGCCTGGGGTATATTAGTGAAAGCTGCGCTGGGGCTTGGCCTGTATTTCAGAAGCAGGCTCTAGTCCTCTCTGCGGCGCTGGGCTCCTGTACCCAGGAGTGCTGCACTTGCCTCTAGACATCAGGTTGCCGCAGCAGCAGCATTGCTGGTGCAGTCAGTAAGCCCTGTCTGTGTAGGACTTCGCCCATTGTGAGTTTTGAGATCTGGGAGCTCAGGGGTTTTAGAATAGAAAGTCCTGGGCCTGGACCCCTCCGAGCCCCTGCAGACTGATTGGTGGGCCCGCCTGGTGCCAGCTGATAACCTCACTGCAGAGCGCCGAAACTTTTGGTGCTTGTCAGCGCACAGTTTATGGGAGTGAGATCAGCTGTGACTGCTGACGGAGTCACACAGACTGTCACCACTGGGGTGCATAGACACGCGCCCGGCGCCCGCCCCAGGTAGTCACAGGCCCAACGTGGCCCTTGATGGCTCAGTCAGCCTCAGGGCTGCTGGAGGCCGAGAACATGCGTTGTCCACTTATCCTTGGAGCATGCTGCAGCACACCAGTGCGCTGGGCTAGTCTCTGCTTAACTTACTCACAGTGAGCCTGCCCCTGGGCAGGACGGGTCTGCCCCCCCCTCCACCATCTGGTATCCCGAGGCTTGGCTGCTTTGCCAAGAATGAAGCCTGTCTGACCGATTAGCCTTCCCAGTGGGCCTGCAAGGGTCACTTTCTGGCTAGCCTCAAGCCCCGTCATTCCACACCTTGGGTTTGGGGGGGTGTGAAGAAGTTTTTAGCAGTTAAAGTTTCCTGCGTTGGCAGCAGACACTGCTGTTCTGCCAGAGCCTCTGCATTGATGAGACATAAGCAGTGTTTGAGGCCAGGTCTGATGCCCATTGAGGGTAGACTTTCTCCAGCCAGCCCTCGGGATCTCAAGTTGTGTGGTACCTCCTGGGCTTCTGCTGCTGCAAAGATGGCACAGGAAATACAGTCAGAGGTGTTTTGATCCAGAAGCTAGTTTCCCTGTGGATTTGTTTTTTGAAGTCACCTTGGGCAAAAATGAGGTGAAAGGGCCTGGCCTGCAGAGCAGTCAGTGTCCAGGGCTGTCAGAGTGCTCTACTGGGAGCCCTGGGTGAGCCTGGCTGGTGCAGGCCCATGCCACATGACTCCTCTGTGCCCCGTACACATGACTGGTCTCACAGGACTGACACGAGGTGCCAGGCCATCGTGCATGCCCCTGACCCGTGACCCATGACCCATGACCCACGGCCATCGGGGTGGCTGTGAGAAGAGGCTTTCCAGGGCCCAGGATGTGCGCTGTCGCCCTGTGTGCCACTCTGCCCACTTTATCTGCCCCATCCTCAGTTTCCTCTCTGGGCCGAGGGAGACGTGAATAGGCCGCGGGCTCGTCAGTTCACGTCCTCATACCCAAGAGGATGCTGGGAGGGCGGTGGCTCCCGTCTGCATACTCACGTCTTAGTGAGTTTGGCTTCACGCCAACCCCACGCATGAGCCATGGAGCAGCTGCATACTGACTCAGCAGGTCTGAGACTCACTGCATGATAGGAAGCTGGGCGACTGGGAATTGTGCAAGCTGGGATTCTTTGACATTTAAATGTTTTCAGGGAAGTGCATATTGAGCATGACGTACACCGACAGTTGGCTGCATTAAGTTCATAAGGACTTTAATTTTGTTTTTTTTAAAAAGTAGCAACTTGAGGAAGTAAATGTTTTCAAATGAGATATGAGTAGTGTCTTTGGAATTTAGAGTCTGACTTTCAGGGTTTGTTTTCTTCGTATAACTTCTCCCCTAGACTTAGCTCATGGGAACAGGAAGCAGGTCCTCCCGCAGTGTGCCCCGTGCTGCCCAGCCCGGCAGTGAGCTCATGTGTTCTCCACATGTTTGCTGAGCTGCTTTTAGTTTCCTCAGCAGATGTGGCCAAGAGGTCTCACCCTTAACCCCCTGTCCAGATGTAAAATACCAGCTTTGGAAGGTAACACATGATTTAAAATGGTGCCCCTTATCAGACCGGACATGGGTTTAGAGACCAGAGGCCTCCAGGCCATTATTGGCGGCACCCTGTGCCCGGCAGTCCCGGCCTGTGTGCCCGGTGTGTGGTGCTCTTTCCCCGGAGCCGCCTGCATGTCCCTCTGCTGGACGACGAAGGGCTTTTTCCAGAGACCTGGTCGTCTGACAAAGAACTAGCCAGGTGCAGACTGAGACACACGCCAGCGCGAAGGCCGGGCGCACGTTTTGTCTGGACTGTGGCCCGTGGCCGAGAGGGCCCAGGGTGCTGCCCGGAAGCCTGCCCGCCCGCCTGGGTGTGGACCCAGCTCCTTCTCCGTGGCGTGTTTTCTCACCTCCTTGCCCTGCTGTCCTCTGTCACATGAGCCAGTAAGGCTTTTAGGACCCAGCTGTGGTCAGGGTTACCGAGGCACTTTGCTGCCCGGCCCTGCCTGTGTGGAGGGAGGACGACTGTGCAGCACGGACCTGTCCTCCAGCCACACCACAGGCTGCGTCCCGCGAGCCAGCGTGGCCGCCCCCGCCAGTCACCGTCAGTTGCCAGCTTTGGGGTTTATGTGCTGATTGAAAGTCTGAAGGCCGGTGCTGTTGCAGATCTGCACAGCCTGAGAGGAGACTGGTGTCTGTGGTCAGCATGGAGACTGTGAGCAGTGACCGGCGCCAGCGTAGTGTGGCACAGCGTGGCTGTGGAGGCCTGTGTCTTACTCCTCCCCGAAATCACGGCCACACCAGCCGGGACCCCCCGGCCTGCCCTGCGTAGGAGTCATTCAGGTTGTGTGCAGCGTTGACAGTGACGAGGTCGGGGGAGTGAGGGCACACTGAGCTCAGGGAGCGCATTTCCCACCCCAAGCTTAGCTTGTTACCAGATAATCGATTGCTGCAGGTGGAAGAAAACTAATTCCTTCATTTTGTTTCCCAAAGTGAAGGCATTGGAGTCTTTCAGCAATCTTCTAAACAAAGTCTGTTTGATTCATGTAAGATGTCTCACGGAGGGCCGTTCACAGAAGACAAAGTGGAAGACACGCGAGCCCTGGTCAAGATCGTGCCTGTGTTCTTGGCTCTGACCCCTTACTGGACAGTGTATTTCCAAGTGAGTGGCGGCCGTGCGGCCGCATTTCCAGTCCTCCCCGCAAGTGCTGCGCAGCACTGGTGGCCGGACCACCTGGGGCTCGGAGCGTTCTCCCTGTGGATCTCTGAGATGCTGGAGTTTGTGCTGGAGTATCGGGCCCGTTCGGCTGCTTTAAGTACTCCGAGAGCCCCTCTGAACAGGAGCTAAGCGAGGGTAGCTGCTGGCCGCCAGCCTCCTCTCCCTTTGGTTTCGCACTTGGTTAACCAGCAGTTAGTGGATCTCCAGGGGAGGTCTGTGGTAGCCGGGCAGCTGCCACGTCCGCTGTCCGCCTTGGCACCGTCTGTCCGGGGACCCCCGGTCTCACCAGTCAGGCAGGTCGTGCTGCGGTCTCGGGAAGGGAAGCCGGCGGCACACGGGAATGACTCCGGACTCCGCTCTCTGTGACAGATGCAGACCACATATGTCCTGCAGAGTCTTCACTTGAGGATCCCGGAAATCGCGAATATTACCACCAACCCGCACACGGTAAGCAGCTTCACATGATGCGGGGGCTTGGGCCAGGGAGTAGCGGGGCCCTCGGGCCTGTACAGGCCTGGGCCCAGCAGGCAGCGTGAGCTGAGTCCTCCTTCCTAGTGGTCTTGGCACGTAGGTTAGGGTGGGGAGACCCACCCAGTTTCTCTCGCTCCCCCTTCCAAGCACACTCCAGCCAACGTGTGCTGACCTTTGTCCGTCCCAGCGCAGTCAGAGCCGAGGCCCTGCCCCGGGTGGGCTTGCCCGTCGGCTGCACTCAGTACCGCCTGTGCTTGCCCTTGCAGTTCCCGGCTGCCTGGCTCACCATGTTCGACGCTGTGCTCATCCTCCTGCTCATCCCACTCAAGGACAAGCTGGTGGACCCGGCCCTGCGGAGGCATGGCCTGCTGCCGTCCTCCCTGAAGAGGATCGCCGTGGGCATGTTCTTCGTGATGTGCTCTGCCTTCGCTGCAGGTGAGGCGCCCAGGGCCCGGCTGGCGGCAGGCAGGTGGGCGGGCGTGCTTTCCCACTGGCTTCCCACTGCAGAGTGGACACTCCCTCCCGAGGACCCGCTGTCCTTGCTCTTTGGGAGCTAGAACCTCACAGGTGCCTGGCAGTGCCTTTAGACCGAGTTAGGGGGCCAGCTCCCTCCGGAGGACGCATGCGAGTGGGTGGGTTTGTGAATGAGGCCTGAGCATCCACTGGGCTGCCCAGGACAGTAGGACCTTGAGAGGTTTGGCTGTAGTTTCTGTGAGCATCTCCCTGGGAAAGAGGGTTGGATCAGTTGTCCCGGGCTCTGGGCAGCACCCCCGCCCCAGACCAGGACCTCCTGCAGAGGCTGAGCCCGGAGTGCCCACACGTCCCGAGGGGACTAGACTCCAGTTCCTGATCTTATGTTCTGAAATGTGTATCTTTTGCTGACCAAGCTGAAGTGTTGACCCAGGACGATGGCATATGTCGATAATCATAGTACTTTGAGAAGCCGAGGCGGGAGGATCTGAGTTGGAGCCTGCCTGGGGCAGCTTAGTGGCGTAGAGAGACCCAGTTTCACGTTGTACGGAAAGGGCTTGGGTATAGCTGTGTGAAGGCCCTGGGTTCAGTTCAGTGCCCGTTCTCAGACGGGGCACCAGTCTGAGGCTTTCTTTCGGCTTGCTGGGGAGTTTCTCCTTCATATGCCTGGAAGCTGCTGGGCTGTGTGGCGCTGGGTCGCTGCTCCCAGAGTCTAGCCGGGAGCACAGTCCTCAGACAGGCCCTGCCCTCGAGGGCCAGGGCTGAGAAGTGCCGGCCTGGCTCAGAGACGCTGCCCTGGGCTTGTCAGAGCCCTGGTCAGGTGGGTAATTAAAGCAAGGTTTGAGGTTTGCCTGGAGCGGTGTCTGCCTGTGCCCTGTGCGATTCTGTGTGTGGTTCCGTCTCTTCCCGGCGCTGTGGCACTTGGGGAATGAATGAGCAGAGCAGATGTGAATGAAGTCACAGAGGGCAGGTCCCGGTGCTGGCGCATGTCCCCGCTTCCGCTCGCCCTGGCTCCTGGCTTCAGTGGGGCCTGTGCCTGCAGGTGCCAGCCAGGGCTCTGGGGGCTCTTCCGGGACTTCTCTTTGTCCGCTTTGTCAGTGGATGCCCCGAGGCCCCTCCCCGCCCCTGCAGTTTCTCTGTGTGCCAGTCAGGGTGAGGGACGACTGGCGAGCTCCCAGTCAGGCCGGCCACCCGCCCTTTCCAAAGTGTAGGGAAAGAGGGGAGCGGAGCCTGCAGTGTGAGCGGGGTGGCCGCACACGGGTGTGTGTCCAGGCTCGCCTGCGAGCGGCCACATTAGGCAGGCGCCCGGCTGCCGTCAGTGCTTGGGAAGAGTGTCTGTAACGTGAAGGGTGGTCTCTGTTTGCGTCCTGCGTCAGCTCCAGGCACGTCTTCCTGGAGGGGCTCTGCTGGGCCCACTACATCTCTCGTTCTGTGAAGATTTTGTTTTCTCAAGTCACCTATTTTGCTAAAAAGTCTTTTAAAGCATTTTCCCTGAGGCTTCGGAAACTGTCCTAGCTGCAGTCTTTGCAGCAGGTCCATGCTTCCTCTGGTCGCTATACTCTTGTCACTAGGCTTGCCAGAGCTGTGTCTATTTTACACTGTTGCCACAGAAGTATCTTTTGAGTTCAGTTCCGGTGTGACTGTTTTTTGAAATTTTATGTCCTTGTAGAGCTGTTTCCTAATTGGTGAATTAAGATATTTCCGCAGTACCTGATGGAAGGAATTGGAGCCCGGCACGCGGAGGCAGGTGCAGCGCCGCGGAGCCAGGCCCTCAGCCGGGCTCAGGTGCTAGCACCTCGCACTTCTCCCACCGTTCTCCTTCTCCTTTTCTAAGTTCCTTATTCTCTTCAGTTGTTCTTTCCTTAACTGTAAAAAGACGTTTAGTCTGAAGCTTTACTGCGGCTGTGTTCCCTGTGTTGTTTTCTGTGAAAATCGACATTTCATTTTGATTCATTTTTGATCTGAAAGTAGCGTCAGAATGTTACTGGCACAGAGGTTTACGCTTTTGTTACTGATGGAGACCTGGGACCTACTGCGGCTGTGAATTCCTGGGCAGTTTGAAGCCTCCCTCACAGGATGTGTGCAGGGAGACAGCAGACGTGCAGGCCTCTCGGAGCTCTGGTGTGGGCACTGGCGGCCGGGGCTCCGAGTCGGCCCTGCCGTGCTCTGCCCCGGCTGCAGGGGAGGCTCCTGAGGGCGCCGCTCGCGGTGTCTGTCCTGTTCTGAGTCCTCTGGCGACCAAGCTGCCTCGAAAGCTCTTTGTGGCTTCTGAGTCTGGGCCTGAGTTTGCACGCGGGTCTCTGCTTTGTGCTGAAGAGGCTTTTCTCCGTCCTGCTGGCCTCCAGGAGGACGAGCCGGGCTGCCCAGGAGGAAGGGGTGGGGGCGGAGCCCCCTGACCCTGCCCAGGAGCCCCCCACCCGCCGCCCCAGCCCGCTCAGTTCCCCTCCAGCTCACCGCAGCCCCAGGCCACCGCTCAGGCCCTGAGCAGGGATTCTGGTCCTCCGGAGACTGGTGAGCGCCCAGCAGGTTTTTCCTCACCCTCTTCCTCAGAGCTCCCGTCGGACCTTCACCCCTCTTTGTTCTGTGTCAGTCTGGAGTGGCCCAGCCCGGAGCAAGCGGTGCCATCACCTCTAGCTGTTCAGGGCCTGCTAACCCTGTCCCTGCACACTTCATTTTCCCTTTACAGGATGATCTCTTTGGCTTTGGTGTTTATTTCCCAAGCAGGTGGTGGTTCTTCACAGGCCCGAGTTTCCCAGGAGCCATGCTAGGTTTCTTCGCACTGGGCCAGCGATTGTAGCCGGCTGTGGGGGGGGGGGGGGTCACACGGATGGCTGGACAGAGAGCAGCTGGTGGCTGCGGGTTGCCTCCAGAGGTGTGGGGGGCCTTGTGGGCTGTTGACCTCACAGCTTTGTCAGGTTGTCCCCGTGACAGTCTCCACTGCCACGCAAAGGCCCTGAGGGCCCCTCTCCAGAGCAGCCAAGAACCCGGGCTAGCCTGCCGCCCACAGCCTGTCGGTGCTCGCGCCTCCGTGTGGGGAGCGTGGGCACAGGGCTGTCTTCGGGCCTGGGGACACACCCGCAGGCTCCCTGCAGGACTTTGTCCCTGGCACAGTCACATGGGGTGTCTTGGGGTCCGGGCCCTGAGCCCACCTTCTTATGCCCCGTGTTGCCCTATTGAAGGAGCCTTTCGGTCTGCTGGCTGCTGTAATAGTGCATTGGCAGCGCGGGAGGAAAAGTGGCTTTGTAACCGGTACCTATCAGCAGCCCACACTGCCCCGTGCACTTTGGGAGTTGGTCCTGTGCAGTCCCCACCTGGACCCTTTTACATCCCCCATCTGACGAACATTGTAGCTACATCTGTTCTGCTGCCCTCTAGAATACCTCATCCTTTCCTGTGAGGTTTACTTTGAATTGTGTCTTTTTGAGACAGGGTCTTGCTGTGTAGTTCCAGGTGGCCTTGAACCATGTCACCCAAGCTGGCTTCAAACTTGTGATCTTTCTGTCTCAGCCAGCCGGCATGACAGACCTGGTTTTCTTATTTCCTAATAATTTGTTACTATCTTCCTGACAACTTTACAGGGGGTCCCACTGTGCCCTGGCCCAGGAGACCCCGATCCCCCCAGTGCCAGGGTTGTGGGTGGTGTTGCCACGCCCAGCTGGCTCCCGGTCTTACCTTGTGAGAGACATGGTAGGGCGGCAGGCCAGACAGACTGGAGTGTTTCCTGCGGGCTGCTGTAGAAAGCACCAGCGGAGACACAGGTCAGTCGAGTTTCAGGAAGCACCAGCAGGCCGCCCGAGAGTCCGCTGTCCTGGGCCGTCACCCTTCCCCCACTGTAGAGTCACGAACACCCTTTCTCTTGTATAATTGGGAATGTTAATCAGCACTGTTCTGACCCTTATGAATTGTAGGAATCCTGGAAAGCAAAAGGCTGGATGTGGTAAAAGACAGACCTATCAACCAGACCATTGGCCACGTGATCTACCATGCTGCTGACCTGCCCATCTGGTGGCAGGTCCCACAGTACGTGCTCATTGGCATCAGCGAGATATTCGCCAGCATCGCAGGTAAGCTTACAGTGGGAGCAGAGTAGGTTCCCCTGCCGAGCAGACTGGGGACAGGTGCACTGCCCTCGTGCAGGTGGGGAGGGAATTTCAGTTTAGAAAGTAGGTACTAGGCTGGAGCTTGAGCCTAGTGGTTCCAGCGTCTGCCTGGCAAGCACATATCACAATGCCAGGTGTGATGGGCTCAGGCCTGAAATCCCAGCACTCAGAAGGCAGAGGTAGGAGGATTGCTGTGAGTTCGAGGTTGGCCTGGGCTACATAGTGAGGTCAGGCCTAGCCTGAACTACAAAGTGAGACTCTGTCTCAAACAAAACAAAAATAAACCAAAAAATGGAAGTACTGATCCTGCAGCTGCAGGTCTCCTTTTTGGTATAAAAATAGAATTCCTAAAAATATTTCCACGAACGTTATTACCTGCCTTACAGGGGGCACAGGGAAGCAAGCCGCTGTGGGGTGGGCTCTGCTGGGCTTTGGCTTCCCGGTGAGGGCCAGTCATGGCTACAGCTTCCTGCCCGTAGCAGAGACGGACAGGAAAGCACCATGTGCAGCTGTGAGCATGCCGCCGCTAGGGGAGGCTGTGTGGTGCTGTGGTGTGGACAGGCTTGGCAGTGTGGGCCTGAGCGGGGCGGGGAGCCTGGGCCCGGCCCCAGCAGCTTGCCCGAAGTGCTGCTGTGGTTTCGGGTCCAGCGCAGCAGGCTGGGCCTTCATGGCGGGTCCCTGTATGTTGTGTCCCAGTTATGCTGGGACTCCGAGCGTGCCAGCGAGCCTGCGGAGGTCGTGCAGTGCACTGTGTCTGCTGCCTTGGGAGTAGAGCCCTGAGCAGAGGTCCTGCTTCAGTGTGCGCTCAGTGTTCACAACCCCGTCCTTGAGAGAAGTCTGTCTCCCCAGGTCTGGAGTTCGCGTACTCAGCTGCGCCCAAGTCCATGCAGAGCGCCATCATGGGCCTGTTTTTCTTCTTCTCCGGCGTCGGCTCCTTCGTGGGCTCCGGGCTGCTGGCTCTGGTGTCTCTCAAAGCCATCGGGTGGATGAGCAGCCACACGGACTTCGGTAAGGGCAGCCGGGCCGTGGGGTGCTGCTCGGGCCAGTGGACTGTCCCTGCTGCGTCAGTCTGGAGTCACTGTCACTGAGAAGGCTGCGTCGCCAGTGCAGTGTTGATTTTTAGAGCTGACTCCGCTTTTCAGTGCACACGTGACTTGTGACAGTCACGCTGGCTCTTACAGCTGATGCTGTTGACGGCTTCTCGGGGGCTGAGCAGAATGCAGCACATCAGGTTTTGCTTTCCAGATAGAGGGTGCCTTTGTGTTTGTTTAAGAGCTCACTCTGCTGTAGTTCAGGCTGGCCTTGAACTCACTGTGTAACTTTAGTTGGTAAACTTGCCCTGAGCCAGGGCACACTGGGGCCCCCTGTAAAGTTGTCAGAAAGACAGTAATAAATTAGGAAATAAGGAAAACCAGGCCTGTCATCCCGGCACTAAAGAGGCTGGCCTTGATTGCTCAGCACCCTCCTGCCTCAGCCTTCCAAGGGCCTGGCTTTTCAGTGAACCCGTGGATGAAGATGCCTTTCCTTTCCTTTCTTGCCCTTAGTGTACTGACGGGAGAACAGCTGTCTTACCCCTCCCTATTTAGTCACGTAGCTTTGGTCCTGACTAGTATTTAGCCACTTAGAGCAAAATCAGATACAGATTTAGGGCCTTTTTTCCAGGAATCGTAGACTCCTCAGAGACTGAGAAGTCCAGTAGCCAGGGAGTGGAGGCCTGTGGTGTGGTCTTTCCCACAAGCCTGGCCACTAGTGCCCCCAGACACTGTCCACTTTAGGGTATGTGTGCTGTAGGCACAGGGCCGGGTCATCTGCGTGCTCAGGACACACGGCTGAGGCTCCTGCTGGCCCAGAGCCAGTGCTTGGCAGCAGGTTGAGCCCTGCTGTGTCTTGTTGTCACAGGGGCCAGACGAGTACCCGGTTTGCTGCTCTTTGCTTTGGGTGACGCCACCACCAGGCACAGGCAGGGGAGCAGCGGGTGCACGGCAGGGGGCCTGTGCTGTGAGCAGGCCCGGGTGCGGCAGCCTTAGCAGCGATGGCCTCCACAGACGGAGGCTGGCTTGCGGGCACTGCCTGCGTCTGGACAGCAGGCTCCCACTTTTGTGTGGACTGGGAGGCGCTCCTGCTGCCCAGTGTCGTGCCCTTCACGTGGGAGGGTGTGTACTTTTGTCCAGCTCTGGGGCTGGGCGTTTCTGGGGCCTCCTGTGCCCGCCGCAGCTCCCCTCCCTGCAGGGTCAGCGCTGTCCCAAGCGCGGCCTGCAGTGCGCTCTTCAGAGTGCGCCCGGCGTGGAGCCCGTCCGGTGTCTGTGAGTGACAGGCACACTTGGTGTGAAACGGGGCCCTGGACCAGCGCAGCGCCGGTCCCCACACCTGGTCCCACCTGCCTCTCACTGCTGTGCAGTCTGTGTGTCGGGGCCCGTGAGCACAGTCAGTGGTGACCTGGGCCCGCTAGCCTGGTGTCTCACAGGGACAGGCTCTGAGGGTGGAGACCAGAGCGGAGCCCCCGTCCTGGTGGCCTCCCAGGGCAGTGGAGGGGCAGCCTGCGTGTTTGGAGTTCGTCATATGTGCTCATCGTGTGCTGGGCTAATAGGCACGTTAGCAGCCGCTGTCCATGCCGACAGAAGAGGGTTCCGGGTAGCCGGGCTGGACAGATGGCCGCACAGGCCACCTCCGCGTGGAGGCCGCACGTGCCCGGTCAGGGCGCCGGCTGGCTGGCAGGCCACCCCTGCGTTAGACCCAGGAGAAGAGGGGAGGGCGTCTGCTGGGCCCACCTCCACCCTTCTGCTCAGGAGGTGTCTGCTGCTCCCCAGGGGCACTGTGCCTAGAGCTTGTGCGACAGGCAGAACCGCCTGTCCCCTCCGTGCCCACGCAGAGTGCCTTTGTCAGCAGACTGCAGCCTGCCCGCTAGGAGAATGCACTGCCGAGAGCTGGCGCCGGCCTGGGTGGAGGGGCTCACGGCGAGTGTGTGTGTGTCAGGTGAGAGGGCGTGAGCAGAGCGGACAGCGAGCTGGGCTTCGCTGGCCCCATGCCAAGTCCCAGGTGGGGCGGTGCAGGACAGGACGGCTACCTTTACATCACAAGGCCACGCGGGAGGGCGGGAGGCAGCGCACGGGCTAGCTGTGACCAGCCCCGGTGGCCCCGGAGGGAAGGTGACCATTCTCCCCTCTCTCCTCCTCTCCAGGTAACATCAATGGCTGCCACCTCGACTACTACTTCTTTCTGCTGGCCGCCATCCAGGGAGCCACCCTCCTGCTCTTCCTCGTAGTGTCTGTGCGCTACGACCGGCCGCAGGGGCGCGGGGATGGAGCGCCCCCCAGCGCGAGGGCCTGATCCCACTGCCTCGCGCCTGCCCACTGCGGGCCGGTTCCCTCAGGGGACCGTGGTGAGTGCCTTACCCTGATGGACGGCTGAGGGCCATCAGCCTGTGCCACCCCGGAGCGCTAGGCCCGCCGCGTCCTCGTCGTCTGCCGACCCTGTTCACGGAGCCTGCAGACAGCGCGCTGCTTCGTGTGTCGTCCTACGCCCGGCTGGTGACGCCCCTGAATGTTAACAGCCTTGACTTGGATGGAGGAGAGGGAGGGTCCTCCTCAGACGGAAGCGCTGAGCAGCGCTGTGCGGCTCAGGGTACGGTCACGCTGGTGGGCCCTCTCAAGTCGTGGCTCTCGCTCCCAGTGTCGTGGCTGTGGCTCAGTAGTGCGTCCGTCTGTCTCCTGCTTGTTCCCGAGACTGGTGTGGTTTTTCTTCACGAGCGGAGCTGCCTCGTAGGTTCCTAGGACTGCGGCGGTGAGGGAGCTGTGCTGTGAGCAGCACTGTCCAGTGGTGATGGGGCTGTGTCCTCTGACCCCTTGGGCTCGGGGCGTGGGGCTAGCCCTCTGCCTGTCGCTGTGTTTGGTACACTTTTAATATAAAAGCGTCTCAGCCGTGAGGCCCAGAGCCCAGGCCCTGCGTGGTTTGTCCTGGTCTGTGTCGGCTCAGCCTTGGCACGTGTGCTGCCTTAGGCTTCCACACCCTGGTCACAGCGGGGCGGTTTCCGGGGAGGTCGTGCAAAGGGCCTGCCCCTGGCACTGCCCTGGGCGCTCTGAGCTGCAGCTCTGAAGCCACAGTGTGCCACTGTACAAGAGCTGCAGCGAAGGCCCAGGGCCTCTGTCAGCAGGGCCAGCGCCACAGAGGGTACCAGGTGCCCTCCTGTGCGGGTCAGGTGTAAGGGATTCACAGTCTGCACAGCCTAGGCCTCCAGCCCCCGACAGCAAGCATACCCGGAGCTAGGCCGCTGCGCGTGGCGGCCTGCCCGCTCCCCTGCTGCAGCACCATGGTCTCTGGCCCTCGAGAGACTGCTGGGGCTCCTGGTTGCCAGGAGGGGAGGAAGGGGCAGCGACTGAAGGTGGAAGTGACCGCAGGCCTGGGTGAGGGTCTGCCTGCCTGCCCTGCCCCTATCCCCAGGGGTCCCCTGTGCCCTGGGAGTCTCAGCCAGTGAGTCAGACAGTCGGGTGTGGACACGGCTCAAAGCGGGGTCATACAGGCCCAGCTCTTGCTTGCCCGTGGATTGCTCATGTCACACTGAATGTCAGGGTGCTTGGCTGGCGTCTTCCACACAGAGTCGGCACGTGCGTACTTCACTCGGGTTGTAAGTGCTGTCTGCAGAGAACAGCTTCTCCCTCTCCAGCTGGACCACCAGCTTTGCCCCCTGGCCCTCCTGCTGTGCAGCAGGTCTCCACTCTGTTATTAGCCAAGTCAACCGAGTCGCAGCCTGCCCACCTCTGGTGACTAGGGGCCCTGGGTCCTGCGCGCCTGCTCTGCAGTCACAGGGTCTCCTGATGCCTCCTAGCGGGCAGCACAGTTGGAGCCCTGCATGGAGGAGTTGGGGGAGCACAGGCTGGACCACAGGCACCCCGAAGCCACTGGGCCCAGGCAGATCTGTGGTGTTGGGGTGGAGACATGAGCACACCCAGGTGTGACTCAAGCCAGCACTAGTCTGCCTGGCAGGACTGGACAGATGGCCAGGGCTTGCAATCAGGTGCTGCCCTCAGATGCTGGCAGGATCCTACGCCCCTCATGCAGGCTCTACCCATGACCACACACAGGGGTCTGCTGTGGGATTAGGGGGATCCAGCCATACGGACCGCTCCTCCAGTGAGCCTCACATCAGATTTCACCCTGCGGAAGTCGTGACGGGCGTGGGTCGCAGGCACTGGTCTGTACGTGGGGTGCTCGCTGGGTACAAGGACTTGCGGCCACGCTCCTGGCCAGGCAAGGTGTTCAGAGCCGGAGGGAGGTGGTGCGGTGGGTTCAGTCCCAGGGAGCCTTCCTTCCTGGGCCTTGTGGATTTGCGAGGGCCCTGGTTTTTCCTGCTCCTCTGGATGGCCAGGAAGTGGGTGATGCAGAACCCGAGACACTGCGGTGCGCTGTGTTAAAAGTCAGCACGACCGCGCACCCACGATGGACAGGGTGTCATGGGCCTGGACTTCCCGGACGTAAATGGGGCCCTGACCTCCCTAGTTTCCTGCTGTTCTGGACGCTGCACTGAGCCCACATCACGGCTTCAGAAGATGCAAGAGGCCATGGAAACAGGAGTGTTTGAGGAGAATCAGCTGGCCTAGGCCGGGCCAGAGGAGACTCGCAGCCGACTGTGGCTGGGCTGCGGCAGTGGACAGAGCGGAACCCGGAGTTCGCACTTCAGGGGAGACAGACCATGTGCACGTGTACGACAGCGCGTCAGGACTCAGGAGAGTGTGCATAAGGCTGGTGTGTGGGCGGGGGAAGGGACTGCCATCCAAGGGCCGGGGGCCTGCTGACGGAGCTCTAGGCAGAAGTGTTTGAGAGGAAAGCCCGGGGTTTGGGGAGCTCGGTGGGTGCAGTTAGGTGTGGAGGGCGGGCGAGGCAGGTGCCCACGGACACGGGAGCCCTGGTCCTTTTACACCTTTCAGAATGTGGCCCAGACCCATCTGGTCAGCAGTCCTACCCCCTTTGCTTCCCGCTGCTCTGGGCTGAGCAGGGCCCCGGTGTCTCCTACATTGGGATCACAGGAGCCCCAGGCAGGAGGCTGAGACGTGGCAGGGTCCAGCGCCCTACAGAACTGCACCCCAGCTCAGGGTCTCAGCCCAAGAAGGCAGGTCTGCCTGAGGAGGCCACGCAGAGCTGCATGTGCTTTAGGAGAGCTGCACTGGCTGGGGGCTGGTCCCCGAGAGCCCCACAGGCTTCCCGCCCCCCATTCCAGGTCATGTCCCAGGAAGCCGCGCTCTGGGGACCAGCGATGCCCTGCAGCAGGCCCGGGAGCACGTCCCCAAGCCCACAGGCTGAGGCACGTCCCCAGCCCTGACTGTCGGTGTGGGGCCCTGAGCCGCCTGTGGCCTGTGGCCTCCCGGCTCCAGGTTGCTCTTCAGCCCAGGGCACTTCTCCTGGTGCGCCCGATATGCTTAGTCCCTCCCGCTGTGAAGGCACCAGCCGCCCTTGCTTTGCCGCATGCGCCTGCAGCTCGACCTCACCGTCCCCTGAGCACAGCAGGTCCTCCAGCTCTTCCTGCCTCGGGCAGTCCTGCTTGACTCGGTGGCGTCACCCCGCCTCAGCCTCCACCTTCATCATCTCCCTGGGAGGCACCCTTGCTGCCGCCACAGTCCTGCTTGGATTTAGGACCCGTCTCCCAGGAGAACCTCGTTTTTACCCTCTGCCCTTTCCCAGATAAGGCTGTGCCTTGAGCTGGGGGGATAGAGACTTGAATTTGGGGGGTGTCATTCAAACTGCCACTCAACCCTTGAAAGTCAAAAATTTTCCATAAAAACTGAGACCTCTAAAGACACCAGGAAGCAGTCAAAATTGGGTTCTGGTCCCAGGGGCACAGGCAGGAGCCAGGTGGCCTTCCTGATGCACCCTTCCCCCCAGCCCTGCATGCCTGGGGGACAGAGTCCAGGAGGCTTGGCCCAGCGTGGGGAAGACAGCCGCCACTTGCCTGCAGAGCCTCCTCCTGGAGCCCACGGGCCAGGATGGAGGCAGCTCCCCGTGAATCCTGCTACCCAGCCCAGTGGCCCACGTGAGAGCAGCTGATGCCACTTCCACGGAGCAAAACTGTCCGGCGCCAGACTCCACCTCCCAGGCGGCTCTTAGCTCAGTTCACCTGAAGCCAGGCTTTCCTCGATCTCACCTTGCCGCATTTCTGTTCTGTATTATCCTAGAGATCGTCGGCACTGCAGAGATACAGTTGGAACGTTGTGAGCAACAGAGATCCAGCCTGGGGCTTCAGCAGAAGAGGACCCAGGTGGCTTCAATCTGGGAAGCGCCACACGTAGGTCTCAGGTGTGGCCGGAGCGAGAGGCTCACCTGGTGCTGTCAGGCTCAGTTCCTTCCCACTTGGGTTCAATTTTACCTGCGTTGGTTTTGCTCTGTTTTTCTCCAAAAGGCTGCAGGATCCACGCTTTCATTCCAGCGGCTCTGAGCCCTGTGATAATCGGGCTGTCCTCCGTAGTTCCAGTAATAGTCTTAGAACTGGTCTCACTGGCTCTGGCTGGCAGGAACACACGTGACTTCATGGTGCCCAGGAAGCTGCGGCCCTGATTGTCGAGGACTGGGTCCCACGCCAGGAAATTGGGCCAGCAGCCACTCAGGCCCACGTGGGAGTCTTTGCCAGTGCTGCTTCTCTGGGGCTGCGGTGCACACATGCATACACATACACGCACAGACACACCAAGTCCGCGCTGCACCCCAGGCTCAGCTTCTGTCCGCTTTCTCTTTAGAAGCCACAGGCCTGGGCCTGGTGGGGAGATAAGGGAGAGAGGACCCTCCTTCGTCTAGGTCCTCGGGAGACAGACAGGAAGTGGAAACTCCGACGCCGAGCACAGACCCTAGCTAACACGATGCCGCGTTTCTCCCCTCGCTGACGTTCTTAGCACTTGATACCTGTGCCCAGCCATTCATTTCTACTGGGAGAACTTTTTCTTTTTTAATTAAATTATACAGAGTTTCCTGTTTAAAATTTTGAAGATAGACATCATCTGAGGAAGTACGGAGTGCGCTGGTGCACTGCCCGGGAGATGCTCCGCAGCTCCTCATGCACTGCTTCCCGTGGACACTTTCATCGACTTAAGCAGGACGCAAGCAGCGCACACCCGTCAGGGAAACACGCCCTTCCCTCCAGGATCCTGGTCTCACTGCTGTGCTGCTGTCAGTTTTTGCAAGAATACATTTTCTGTTATCTGACTCACGAGTGCAGAACCAAAACTTCTGCACGAAGGGTATTCTTTTATTAACTCTGAATATCGATAACATTCAGCCAGATACGTTCCCAGGCGAAGTCCTTTTGGCTTCCTCACAGAAGGCCTTTTTTGGGTAAATGTCCTTTGTGACATGAAACCTTTCAGAAAGGTGCCCTCTGCTCTGGTACGTTTTGCCGACCGTGGAGGCAGCAGAGCCGTGCGCTCTGCCAGTCCCCTCCGTTCCTGTCAGTGCACATCTGCGGGCCGAGCCCGGGAGCCCGCCGCCGCCTCTCATGGGTCGGTCTTCAGAGCCACATGTAACAGATGCAGAAACCCTCTGTGGATTTCACCTCATGAGATGCAGCAAAGCATCGTGAGAGCCGTGTCCCCGTAAAGACCGGCGACCACAGAGGCGCCGTGCCGGTGTCAGTCACGGGGCTAAGGGCTCCCTGGGGAACCAGGGCCCAGAAACCACCGCCTCGAACGCCCCGCCCTGCACACCCACCTGCCGCGTCCCGACAGGAGTGCAGGGGTGGCGCTGTGTCTCCGTGTGTACGTGTGCGTGTCTACACGCCCCCAGGAGCAGCCTGTGAGGGCAACTCAAGTCCTAGCGGCCTCTGTCCCCAAGTCAGCACACTGGGGCACAGGTGAGACTGACGTCACTCAGCTACATCTGATGGGACCTGGACTCCAGGACCCTGGGAAGGTGCAGAGGGGGGTGTCCCCCGTCTCCAAGGCGCTGTCAGCAGCAGCATTTTGGTCACTGCGAGCTCCCTGCCCTTCACCTTTCTCCAGATTGCACTCCTGAGTGTCTGTCCATACAAATAGAATCACCCAACACACTTTAAAAAAATTAATTCAAGGGTCGGGAATTTAGCTCAGTGGTTCCAGCATCTGCCTCGCAAGCGCAAGGGCCTGGGTTCAATCCCTGGTAACCACATACCACGATGCTGGGCATGGAGGCTCATGCCTATAGTCTCAGCACTCGGGAAGCAGAGGCAAGAGGACTGAGTTCTAGGCTTGCCTGGGCCACATAGTGAGCTCAGAGCCAGCCTGAACTACAAAGCAAGACTATCTCAAAAAAAAAAAAAAAAAAATTAATTCAAACTGTTCTTAGTCCCTATTGCAGAGCTTGATGGCCACATTCAAAATGGGGTTGGAGATGCCTCACATACCATCTCTTACGTCCTGCCCCTCCTCCACGCCATCTGTGAAATTCCTGTCTTTTCCTGTGCCCACCCTTCACTGTGCCCTGTAACTTATTTGCATTTGGGTGTCTCCTGAACCACTCGAGGCTGAAGCCATGTGTTGGACGCATCTACATGACCCTGCGGTCTTGAGGTCCCGTTCTCCTGCCCGTGCTCCAGTGTCCAACTTCACAGCAGGTGGGACACAACTGTGGGTTCCCTGGAGGCTCATGCTCGACCTCAGTGTAAAGTCTCCAGGCTCTTCTGCCTGCAGCAGAGCAGCCCGAGAGTGCAGCAGCAGTGCTCACTGTCCATTTGCCCCTCTATAAAGTCCTGTCGGTCCCAGCCCCAGCAGCTGTCGTGGGCTTCCTGTCCCCTAGAGCAGGTGCACAGGGATCTGGCCGCAGCTACGGCTGGACGCCCACTGTATGGCCCAGCTGCTGCTCCTCCAGCCGCGTGCACTTGGCTTGATCGTGGCAAATCTACTGTCCCATAACTGTTCAGGGCAAATGCACCTTCCTTTGCCTCTGGCAAAATCAGCAACAGGACAGTGGACACCAAGGAGATGAGGCTGGCATGGGAGCTGTCATCCGACCCTGCTAGGGCTGACCAGGTCAACTGCCTGACCCCAGCCGATGCCCAGCAGTTGCGCCTGCCAGCTGAAGGAGGCCTCTTGGCTGGGTGCGTGAGCTGCGGGCAGTGATGATGTTCAGGCCCTGGGGAACCTCTGTCCCAGTGCCTGTCATGCTGACAGATGGGCTGGACGGAGGGCGAGGCTGGAGGGTGCATGCAGCTGCTGCCGGGCACTGGAGTGTGCACCGCGGTGTCAGGGCAGCAGGCCGGGCCCCAGGGGGTTACAGAGCCCCCGTTTCCATCCTGTTTATTGTAAAATCTGAGCAGCTGGGGAGGGACACCTGTCACCCAGCATGCTAGGGGCTGCAGAAGGAGCACCTGACTTGGGGAAGACCAGTACCCACGAATGAAAAAGGGCAGGGTTGTGGTTCAGTGCAAGGGCCTGGATTCAGGCCCAAATACGGCAAAAGAAAGAAGAAAATCAATTCAAAAAGTACACAAAAGTGAGGATTATAATTTAAATTGCTACTTTCCCTATTTTAACTAGTTTTTGTTTGATTTGGTTTTTTTGAGACAAGGTCTCACTATGCAGCCCAGGCTGGTCTCAAACTCAGGGTGATCTTCCTGCCTCAGCCTCCTGAGTGCCGGGCTGGCAGGGGTGTCCCCATGCCCCGTTCACTTCTCTTTGCAAGTAAAACCTAATTTTTGGGGGGAAGAGCCCACCCCCACCTTCACTCCGCAGGCTTCCCTCGGAGCAGAGGCGCGGCAGAGAGGCTGAGTGCTAGGTGGTCTGGGTGAGGGTCGGAAGGAGCAGAGGTCGAGCGCAAGAGGAGCCAGGAGGTGCTGAAGCCTCTGACGCCACTTCCCGCTGCCCAAGGACAAAGCCAGCACGAGGGGGGCTGCGGGGCAGGCCGGGCCGGCACTCACGGCCTCGACAGGCACCTGGAACCGGCTACGCGCGCTTCTGCTCCTGAAGCCCCGTTCAGGTAGATGTCTTACCTCTTGGAACCAAACAATCCCGGTCTACATAAAAATCACGCAGCAGCTTCCGTTCCTTTCCCCTCGCCCCTTCGTGTCCCACGCTAGCTCCTCCTGCTGCGGTTCCCACCCGGGTTTCGGTCGTCCGAGTTCTGTGCTGGGCACGGCACGAGCTCTCTCTTCCGTTGCTCCTGGTTCCCTGGAGGATGTGCTCCATCTTGATGTGATCGTTCCCGTCCCGCCCCATGCTCGCCTCCCTGGCTGCACATCTTGGGGGTTCAGTGCCTGCATTTCCCTCTCAGCCCACTCCTCGGGTTGAGGGACGGTGTCCCTTCCACTCTCGGGGGCTTTGCTGAGATTCCACTGCCACCACATGCCTTAGGCTCTGTATTGGAACGGACGTGGGTGACCTCCACCGCTGACCTGTGCGCTTGACGTGGGCCCGAGCTCTGAAGTTTGACCGGTGACACGTGAGGCTTCGTTTCAACACAGGTGACTCCTTTTGGACACTGGTGTTGCTCACTCACGTTGAGAGGCACACACTCAAGCACTGTGAGGTCAGAGTTAGTTCTGCTTTGGCTAATCTTCCCAGATTTAGTATTTACACTCAAGCCTGGGCTTCAAGGAGGAGGCGATGTTCCCACGAACCTACTTTGGCTGTCCGGGCTGAGCTGTAAGCAGGTGCCCGTGAGCAGACAGACTCTCGCTTTATTTGTGGTGTCTGTGCAGGGAATTTGCCTGGAGAAACAGCAAAGACGGCTTGTGCAGACCATGTGGGACCCCCAGCCCGCTGACCCCTGCTCGGGGCCTCTGGTGGCCGTGTCCCTGAAAAGCCACAATGGTACTTTGAACGGAAAGTACACAAGGACCGTTCTTGCGTATGTGAAAACCAATTATAGTGAGAACAGCTTCAGGATAATTAGGGCACATCAGAGCTTTTATGAAGTGCAGCGGTGGACCCGGGGCAGGAGGGACCTGCGGACAGAGCCGGGACCAGCCCGGTTTCTGTGGCAGCGAGCCTGGTGCCCACATGGAGGCCGAGGCTATGGCCTCAGGCTGTCTCCAGATGCCCGCCTGCCCACTCGCCCGCCTGGATAGAGATCTTCCGGAGCGCACATCCCAATTGCTCCGGAGAGGGACGCGGCAGGGCAGGAAGCAGTGGTCTTTGTGCCTGGCTGGGTCTGTCCACCTTCCCTTCCCCCAGGGCCTTGTCCTGCAGGGGCCACTGGGCACACACAGCCCCAGCTATGCCAGCTTCGCTCCTCCCACAGCTTGGGGAAGAGGCCTTTGGAGACAGAGCCTCACCGAGTTGTGGAGGAGATGCCAATTTCAAACCTCCTGCCTCAGCCTCCCAGAGGGCTGGGCTCACAGGTGCGTGCCACTGTGCTTGCTGTCCCTGGGTCAGTTCTATCACCGATGCCTCCGCAAGACCATTAGAGAACAGAACAGATCTCCTACCTTCTGCCACAAACTGCTGTCCACTCCAGCCTCAGGCTCTGGCCGCCGAACAGGAAGCAGGAGGGACTCCCCACGCTTTCCCCGGGGGACCCAGCTCGTCCCCAGGCGCTCTTCTCCCAACGCCCACCATGGGCGCAGACAGGCAGTGCATCCTGGGAAGCTGCCAGGGGCCAGTCTGGAGCCCGCCCTTCCGGTCCAGCTGGGCCAGGCACGTGGTCAGTGCTCACACCTGGGATGGTGGAGATGTGGTTCCTCCTCGGGGGAGACTCCGGACCCAGCAGAACTCAGCGCAGGTGGATGAGTGCTCTCTCCCAGCAGACCGTGTGTCAGGGTGGGCCGGAGGCTGAGCACGGAAGAGCCGCCCTACACGCTGAGGGTCCGCCACGGGAGTGCTTTAATAACGATGGGCATCACCGGTATAATTATCACCTTTGCATCTAGAACAGGTGCAAAGAATCATTTTTAAAAGGTCCAACCAAGGTGAGCCGAGTGCGGGCGATATGGAGAGGGTCTCCCCCTCCCACCTCACTCTGCCCCATCCCATCCCCCCCACGTGGAGGAAAGTGCTTCGGCCACAGCCTGAGTACCATCAGCTGCTCACAAGCACAGCCGCCGCCCGCCCGACGGCCTCACCGTCTGCATCTGCGCCTGCACCCGCCAGGCGGGAAGCAGTTACCCCGACGCTGCTAGCCTTTGCTTATTTGTAACTCCCCAGGCGGGGTGCTCAGGACAGGCAGACCTCGGCCCTGGCTTGCGCCCCTACCCTGACCCTGGATGTGGGGCAGGGTCGCTGTGTCCGACTGAGAAACATCAAATACTCGCAAAGCTGGCGCGACATAAAAAAGCACTGAAATCACAACTTAGTGGTTAATTGGCATTGTTTCTAGAAAAAAATCATCTAATGAATAGAATATAATTTATATCTCATTTGGGAAAAATATACCACTTGGCCGTCAGAAATAAACATTAAATGTAAACCGCATGGACGGGTAGGGCACAGCAAGGGGAAGTGGAAAGAGGTTGTCCAGTGGAACAGAGGCTTCTTTTCAGCCCTGCCCTGTCCCAAGAAGCCACTGGCTTCCACAAAGGTCCTGGCCGGCAATGCGAGGCCGTCCTCAGAGAGCCGGCGCTGAGCGGAAATGGAAAATGCCTCTAAGCAGTCCCTACTTTTATACTTGCTTCTTTATTAGAAATATAAACAGATTATTCTTTGTCTCTTTTTGTCTTTTTTGTATTTTTCTAACAAATAATTTTTGGTAGCTGTATGATGTGTTGATTCATAAAATGCTCTTCCTAATTTTGCTGTGTGAGGTTCAGCGTCCGTCCTGCCTCCCTCGGGTCAGAGGACCCGGCTCCGGCGAGTGTCCACCGCACGTGGTCAGGCCCCGTGGCCCTCAGACACGACTCAGCCTGGGCCCAGCTGAAGGCCGCACCCCTCTGGGAACGTTTCTGAGTTCTTTGGGGTCACACCCCCTCAGTGCGTCCCCAGAATGGAGCTGGCCGGGGCGGGGCCGGCCTCGGGTGGGATGGCCGGGAAGGTGGCGAACTGGACCCGCTTCCTGCGGGAGGCGGGCGAGGGCGCCCCCTGCCGGGCCCCGCCGTCCCGCGCCCGGTGCACCTGCCCCAGCACCTGCTGCGGGGCGCTGCCCCCGCCGACCAGCAGCTGGTCACTCTCCTTGCAGCCCCCTGCACCCTGGTCCAGGACGGTCGTGCGCTCGTCAGGGGGCGGCGTGGGGTCCCCCACACTCTCCAGGAGCTCCGCCTCGTTGCCCAGCCACACCCAGTCGTGCGAGTGGGGGGCGGAGGCCTGGCCCTCGAGGGGCACCTGCTTCTGCCTGAACCTCAGGGCGAAGGTGGCGCAGTTGATGAGGAAGACCAGGATGGCCAGGCAGAAGACGCCCAGCAGGGCGTACATGCCGATCTCCAGGTCGCTCAGGCCGCGTGTCGTGGGCACCAGGCCGCCGTCCTGCAGCCCGGCCCCAGCCTGCGGCAGGTCCGGGTGCCCGGGGAAGTTGGTGAAGTCGATGGGGATGTTGTGTAGCGGCTCCTCCCCCGCCGCCCGGGCCCCGTTCAGCCGGCTGCTTTTCACCACTCTGTTGTCCAGCAGCGCCTTGGCTGTGGTCGTGGCCCTGCGCAGCGCCCCCTCCTCGCGCTCCCCGGCCGCACCGCCCTGCGGCCGGCCCTCCTGGCCTTTCTGCTTGCGGTCACTGGCGTGGTTCTCGATCTCTGCCTCTGCCTGCCCCTCCGCGGCCGTCGGGCTGGCGTCCACGTCGCTTTGTCCGAACTTGACCCTGACGTGGCCAAAGCCCACGGCCAGCACGCTCTTGCGCTTGGATTTCTGGCAGGACTCGGCGATGCTCATGTCCACACGGACCAGTGGGCCCTGGCCTTCACCCTCGGCCACCACAACGGGCCACTGAGGAGAGCGCGCCTGGGCCACGGACACGATGGCCTCGTCCAGGGAGGCAGTGGCCAGGGAGAAGTCCGTGTTGTCATAGATGTCCAGGGGCGTCACCGCGCCATCGCTGAACTGCAGCCAGGTGCTGAGCACGGCTTCCTGCGGGGAGAGGGGCAGTTAGCGCTGCCGGCAGAGCTGGGGTCTCCTGGAGCGGGACCCAAAACCAGCCCTGCTGGCCTGTCATGTGGGAGGGAGGCAAGTCTTCTACC
>PVIR01011115.1:8476-48152 GCA_004026965.1 Petromus typicus | reverse complement strand
CCTAAAGTATTGGGAGTAAATGTATTGTACCATGGTATTTCCATGTGTTCATTTATGTGGAGAACTTGATACTTGGAAATACAGACTGCATAGCAGAGATGTTAGTTATTAATATTTTTCTAACCATAAAACTAAAAATTTTTAAAAGTTCTCCAATCCAATTTCTTATTATTCCCCCCTCCTACTTATGACAAAAATACACACTTTTTTTTCTAAAATTATAATACAGGATTCTGTATATATATATATATATTCTGTATATATAATATATAATATAATATATAATATAATATAATATATTATATTATATGAAATTTGTTATGCTTGGAAATTCATGTTCTAATGTACATAATGTTAATGAGGAACCTTCTGTCAGCTAGTTTTACCATGTGTTTTAAAATATTGCTGTATGATAGTCCTTTCTTTTTTTTAAGTTTATTTGTAGTAATAGAGTTTATATTGCTCATGTGGCCTTGTTACATGTACCTAGTACATTTTGATTCCTTTCTGCATCTCCTTTCTCTCCTCACCTTCTCCCCTTACTGTTTTTTTTTTTTTTTTTTTTTTTTTTTTTTTTTTTTTTTTTTTTTTTTTTTTAGGTTTTTGGAGACAGGGTCTGGCTTTGTGGTTCAGGCTGGCCCTGAGCTCAGCCTCAAACTCACATTACAATCCTCCTGCCTCTGCCTCCCGAGTGCTGGGATTACAGGCATGAACCACCACGCCTGGCACTTCCCCTTACTGTTTTTATTTTGTAATCTATCATGATCTTCATGCACTATCAAGAGTCATAGAACAATTGCTAGATAACATGATAAACAAGAAGGAACACTGTGTTCTTTTCGTCAGTTCCTTCTGTTTCTCCATGTACTGAGTTATTTATCATTAAAGATTCAGCAAATATTTGTTGACTATTTCTAATAATGTAGAGCTGAATAAGACCACAGAAGATCTTGCTGTCAAGTAGCTGATTGGAGAGGAAAACTAAGGCAATTTTTAAACATCATTAAAATACTTTCAAAAATTGAAAGTATTCTATAAATACTAAAGGTAGCAATATAAAACTCAATGTGAACTGTAGCAATTCCAAAGGACTCTCTGAGCAGATTCAAACAAAGGAGATTTGGTTCTTCAAGGAGATGGGTAAAATTCCTCAGCCACAGAGGACATTAAGCCCCAAGGACCAAAGACAGTAACAAAATTCCATTGTGGCCAGATTTGAAAAAGGAGAAAAGGTAACAGAACTAGAAATTCTTCTGAAATTTGAAGGATTTTCTAAGCTGCATTTGAAAATGTGTGTTTCTTTCAAGTAAAACATTTTATAAGCTTCCCTAAGATTTTTAACAAAAGCAGAAAGATATTCTAAGTTTTCTCGGATCACTTCATGGTGAAAGAATTGCCAAGTCTGTTCCTTAGAACAAAGCAAACTCTGTAACAGAAAGTGACTCAAAGGAGAAGCCCCTATGAGATAGACATTCTTTCTCTCTCAGAGTGAAAATCAGGTGACCCAAGGTAGTAGACATTTCTCTTCTGTAGGGTCAGCCCTAGGACAGAGGCAACATTTTAGTAATGCTGTTATCGTTTTGTGTTATCTAGAGGAATTCATAATTTCCAGGTTAAAAGAAGGGAAAGAAATAGGGAAGGAGGGAGAAAGGGAGAGAGAGAGAGAGAGAGAGAGAGAGAGAGAGAGAGAGAGAGAAGAGAGTCTCTCGATTCTTTTCTATGAAAGTTACATCCCACATACTGCTGTTTACACTCTACCATCTAGATGAGATTATAACACTACAAATCAAGGTAAATCCTAGGTTCTGTTACTGAGGGAAGAAAGAGATGTAAAATCAGAGATAGAGAAATCAGTGAGAAGGTTCTTACAACCACTCAGTCCATTTTAGAACGAATGGCATCTAAAACTAAGGAAGTAATTATGAAGTCACCTTAAAATTCTAAACATTTTCCATTTTCTTTTTCTCTTTTTTTTTTTTTTTTTGGCTGCACATGGGGCAAGCTATAGCATTCAGACACTCAGATATCACTGGGTGTCTGTGTGTGCATGGTGGACGAATCACTAGGGAACCTTTCAAATGCTGTCAGTGGTATAGACTTCTAGGTCACATTGATTCAATCTTATCTCCATATTATTTACCTTGCGACATTCAGCAGATCTCTTAAAACTCTTGTTCACTTTCCATGCTTATCGATATAAACACCAATAATACCTACCTTTTAGGACAATTACTGTGATTAATAGACTCAAATAGATTGCAGTTGTGCTTGGCATGCTGTAAATGTTCAATAAATGCTGAGAGTTCCTTCAGTAGAATGTATTATAGTTTATGTCTTAGTAGAACAAATATCTTAGAATAACAGCCATACTGCTTTTTAATAACCTTTTGATTATTTTATAGAACCCAGAATCTAGACAACTGTATTGATTATTCTCTTTAAAACTTTTCTCTTTTGCTCCTACATTTGTGGTATTGAATAAAAAAATCCATTTAGTTCTATAAATATTGCATAAAATTCAGAATGCCTATTTGCTCGCAGTGTTATCTGCTAAAACTTTTGAGGATGCCAGCCTTTTTTGCTTAAAATACCTTATTTTATTTATTTCTAACAATTTTCTATGATATATCATATTTTAATGTGAGCGGTGTTATTTAACTTTGGAAATAAATAGACTTTCATAAGACCTGGTGACAGCTGCTTTTTGCCTCACTATCTGAGGGAAAAGAAAATGTTATGGTTCACAGGGATGAACAAAGATCAAGAAAAATGTCCTGTCATGGTTACTGGAAGAAACGCAATACTTTATTTCTGGGATTTCCCAAACCAATTTTGAGAAATTCAAGATATTTAATGAGACTTTAGCCTGAGTGAAGGTAAGAGGAGAAAGCCAGAACATAAGTGATAAGGAGCAAAACATACTCTGTACCACCAGCCACAAAGACCGGAATGGATGAAGATGGGTGTCATCTGGGATGGACCCAGGGACAACCCCCACATGAACTGATTCACAACATCATAAGCCAATGACCAAAGACAGAAGAGGAGGAAGAAGGACACAGAAATTCACACATATCCTCAGGACTGAAATATATAAATGGGGAGGAGTTAAATATTAAAAATAAACCTGAAAATATATTTTCATTTGGAGATAAAGAGAATCACTCAAGGGTAAGATAGTGACTGCACACATACCTTAAGCCCAGGTATTCATGAATATCAAAAGCAAATTATCCCAAAGGCAATATGAAGATAGAAGAAAGACATGCCTCTTAATTATTCTCTGTCTTCTAAATGCAATTTTTATAGGACCGGAACTTAACATTTGTTCAGACTAAACCAGTTGCCCAATCTATTGTCCATTGTTCCTGAGAAATAAAGAACTGGACATTGTATCTCAGCACAGAAGTGTGACTTCATGATTCATTTTTGAAAAGAGCCATTTCTAAGACAATATTAATGTTTTCTACCATCATTACAAAATATAGGAGACACTCAGTTTTAAAAAGAGGAAAGGGTTATTTGGCAGTTTGGAAGTTTTCTGCCCATAATCATCTGGCCCTGTTGTTTTCTGGGCTGCAGTACATCAGAGCAAGACAGCATGGTGGAAGAAGCCTGCTCATCTCCTGCGTGTGAGTGAGACACTGAGTGACTGAAATCTGTAGTCTCTGTTGGTGGAATGTCTCAGTAACTGGAAGACATCCTTCTGGATTACATTTCTGAAAGTCATGTGTCCTTCCTGAGAGCGCCACGCTGGTGCCTAAGCTTTTAGCCTGGGGGCTATTTGAGGATATTCAAGATCCTCCGTACAGAAGCAACCAAATAGAAGAAGAGGCTGGTGTTAGTAAAACACATTTTCATCACATGCTTATGTGGCTCCATGATCCTTGCTCCTGATCGAGGAATTCACTAAGTGCATCTGAAGGATAAAATGTTAGGTAATGAGACTCCTAGAGAAGTTAGAATGTTTCAGTTCTCTGTGGCTGGAGAGATCAAGCAGGACAAGAAACAAAGAAGTCTGAAAAACATGCACTAACTTGATTAGACACAAAATGTCAGCACAGAGAAAATATGGAAGGTACGAGAGAAAACCAATAGATTGAAAAACTGTGATCATAAAGAAACTAAGTGGGTCTGTGAAGTGTCCTAAGTATTTGATGGGTTTCTACAAATGAATCAAAATTAAAAATAAGAGGAAACATTGCAAACTTTAACAGGACTATTCATAAAGAGAAAGGACAGTTGGTCAATAACCAATGAAAAGTATGTCCTGCTATAATATGTGACATGAAGTTTAAAAAATAAAGGAGCTAGAAGCTTTTACACATCAAGTTTGAAGTTTAAAAACATTGAAGATCTATTGTATTGACAACAGTGGAAAAATTCAGACCCTCTCATGGCTCAGTTATGAATGAGTTGCTGTAAACTTCCTGAGAAATAACATGGAAATGCTTTTAAAAGCACATAATTTTTAACTCTGACATCTCTCCATATTTATATAGAATCTTTCTTTAATTAAGCAAGGCAAAACACAAAATGAAAACAAAAAGTAAGACCCCCAAATTAAAATAAAGTAAAACAAACTTGCCTATAAGAATATTTGACAAGGGATTTTAAATTACAATAATTATTTACCTTACTGAAAATATGAAAAAGTCTAAATATTAATTTGCTATGAAGTCCATATTAATTTTAGTATAGAAGGACACAATCCAGGACTACAAGTGTAAAGAAAGATAAGGCATCAAGGCAGGGGAGAAAAGGCTGCTCCCCGGCCAGCCATGCTCAGGACTGGTGAGACTTAGGAGAGAGTGGCTTTGTGCTCTGCTAAGGCATGTGCTCCTAACACCTAGAAATAAAGTCCCAGACTAACGTAAGGAGGAAAATGAGAAGATGAAATGGAAACTCAGAGTTTTCTATTTTAAGATAATAGATTATGGCATCTAGTTTAGATCTTCAGGCCTCATCTTTTCATAGAAAAGTAGAGCTAAAAGAATGAAATCAAAGACAAGGGCTGAGAAGCAAAGCAGAGAGCATTACATCACCGAGTGTAGCTTCCAGCTGAGTGTATTGCTCTGTTTAGTCAAAGAAGCCCTCTAGCACTGTGAAGAGTCCGCAGCACCCAGACGGCCAGGCCGGCATCCGTGGTGAAGTCTGAGGTAGTCACTGCACCAGAGGAGAAAGCCTGACCCATCTTGCATGCCAGACGCACATAGGGAGAGAGAGTGTTATTTTGAGTTTAGTTGCTTGGAAATATTGTTGTTTTTCTTCAGACACTTCCTGAGCACATAAATATTCATAAGTGCAAATCAAATATTGTAGTTATCATCCAAATTAAAAGATGCAACACCCCTTCACGAGGAAGTATGTACTTAAAAATACATTTTAAAACTTAGTCCCTTCAATGTAGAAGATCAAACTTCAAAGGGAGATGAAATTCCTGGAGCTGATTTTTGTTTTGTTTCTTTGTGTTTGCTGCAGAGAACAAAGAACACTGAGCCTGGTTCTAAATGTCTCTATTTTCTACATGGCATAAAATTTGCTTTTGTCATCACTCAGGAAAGCTTTTTCCGGAAAGGCTTGCGTTGAAATTTTGGACAAAGAGAGTGTGAAACAAAAAGGAGTGTTCTGAGGAAAGGGACAGACTTGCGATTTTCACGATTCTGATGCTGCTTTTCGGCAGCACTGGCTGAGGATGTGCGGTTGAGTGACAGGTAGTACGCAGCGGATATAAGGTGATCCTTTATACACTGTAGCTGATTTGGCACTTTTTTTTAGCATTCTAAGTCATCATCTATAACAACATGTTAGGTAAAGATTGGGAACAGGTCAGTAGCACTGGGGAGATTAGTGACAATATATTTTACTGTAATAATTATTTTTAAAATTTAAATATTCACTATTATATATTTTCACACCTCAGATACTACATTAATAGGTGGGATATTTGTGTGTGTACATGACAAAACTGCCTCCTTAGATATTTTTAAGGCTCGCTTAGCCACACCTGGACAACTTCTTTGTTTTTATGGCACACATAACAAGCCTCTGCTGGAGTACTCGGCATCCTTTATGGTGTTTATTTATCTGTTATTTCTTTGTATTCTATTGCAAGCTACTTGAGTATGGGAATAGATTTTTACATCTCCAGGATTCAAAATAAATCTCACCACCTCAAAGATTTTTAGTAATATTTGTTGAATGAGTTTATGGATGAATTTAATTCAAACATATTCCCAACATGTGTAATATTACATTATTTTCTACTTAGCATGATTCACGCATTTGCGTAGGTGTGATGTTTCAAAATAATTAGGGTAAAGTCCTTCCAATGAGGACTTTACTGTCCAATGAGAGACATAAATAGTCTATCTTCACTCGTCTAGGTTCTCTCCTCAGTCAGAACAACTGCAGAGTGCACCAGCAGGCACACACAGGCTATTAATTTCAAGAGAAGAAGTCATTCAGGACAAAGTACAAAGATAGAAGCCTGTCTGAAAGGAAGACTTGAGAGGCAGAAAAATAAAGCTTTTTCCTTTTATTAGTACCATATTACTTTAGGAAAAATGATAATATCAAAACTTTACACTAACTTTTAAAAAGTAGAAATGCAGATACATGTAAACAAATCACACAGATTCCGTGAGACTTGGTAGACTACAATTGTGTTCCAATCATATCAAGTTGTGTTTGGTGTAGTTCTTCTCAGTCTAGCTTCATTGTGTAATTTGTAAACAAAAGATCAAAGTCAAGGTGATTGGACGTTTCATCAAGGTGGGTTCCTAGTAAAAATCACCACCTGAGTTTTAATTTCCCTTAGATCCCAGGTAATATGTTTCAGGAATAAAAGTAAATAATAATATAATAATAATGATTCATTTAAAATAAAGAGAAAAATTGTTCAAGAGGTGAGTGCTATTAAAATTATATACACTAAGATGAGTAAAGATGAGGGGTCATGTAGTAAAGTTTCAGATAGGCACAGGACCCTGTTGACCATGATTCCAGTGTGAAAACATCCTGCATGGAGGTGCTATTTTCACTCCTGATTATTTACATTAGCTTGTCTTCAAGTTTCACATGAGAAGTTGGAAGATTGTAGACGCCAGAAAATGACATAGAATTCCGCCAAACTATGTGTCATTGCAGTCACTAACTGTATGTCCTAAAGTAGGGTTAAACACTGCAGTCTGTGTCTGGGCCACCATGACAAACATGCATAGAAATAGCTCAATTTCAGCTGCACATCAGTTTACCCACAAACTAATTTCCAATCTTTTTAAAGTTCTTCATGTCCTTTGATTCAAAATTTGTACATAATTAGGCTTTTACTTTTAATCATAGTTTATGTGATGACTTTAGATAGTAGAGTCCAACAGTTAATTTTAGACTATGTCTGTGCCAATTTTGCTTTTCAAGCTTTTAGGGTTTTCTTATTATGATTATTGTTGTCACTGTTACCATTGTTGTTGTTCTGGTACTAAGGATGGGACTCAGGGCCTTCACACTGACTTACAACCCCAGTCCTCTCTTTACATAAATTTAAAGTCAGAGTCTTGATAAGTCATTAAATAATGAAGACCAGGCTTGGATTTGCTATCTTTTTTGCCTGAGTTTCCCAGAGGGCTGTCAGAGATGGTTTAAGCCTGTTCCAGTATCTATCAAGTGAGCTGAATGTATAATGGAAAAGTTATGGTTACCCTTTTAGCACTAGCAGCTTAAAACAGAGTCACTTCATACATCCTGAAGCAAAAGCTATCTGAACACTGACACTGAAGAAGATCATTAAAATAGCACTAGTACATGTCACACAGAGAACTATTTCATAAACTTTTCTACTTTTGCTTTAATTAGTTCCAAATATGATGGTTTGCTAGTGTGAGTACCATCCAGGGTGGCGAGATCAGAGATAAGATATTGAGCAGTCCTTCCAGTGCTTTGTGTCTTGCTGTCATCCACCTTTCAGAGGAGAGAGAGAAGCACACTACTTAACATGCAGGATTCATTGAAGGCTCAAGAGATGGTGTGAGGAGGTAGGATGCAGATGCTGGTACCCAGCCTTGGCCCCAGAGACCTGCCCAGCAAGGCCAATGTCAAGAGTGTATCTTCTACCACACTCAGAAATTTACAAGTTTGCAGAAAGCACAGGTCATTATCCCCTCCATGCAAAAGCAGAAACTTAGTCTCAGGCCTGGTCACCTATTTAATGTGAGAACAAAACAACCCAAATCCAGGCTTCATGTATTTGGTGGACCAGTGATAGCATTTTCAGATGGTGAGGTTGGCATTTTCTAATGACATTTTCCTTGACCAAATGGAGGGCCACTATTAACTTCTGTTAAATACTGTTAATTTTTTAACTGTAACAGAGACTTTTGAGTGATTGCAACAGGTAAGATAAGACAGTTCTCAAAGTTTGGGACCCAAGTACAAATCAAAAGAAAGGAAGAGTGGTTTTCAGTGTTACAGGATGGTTGTGGGGTGTTCATTATATCAGGCGTGTGTTGCCAGTGAGATGTCTTCCCTTCATCTGACCACTAAATTTTTCCAAGTGAAAAACATTAAGAACAGTGATTGTGTATGTCATAACTGAATAATATTATGGAACTATCGAAATTTTCATTTTATAATCTTCTCAATGGGGGCAGTGATCTTGGGCCTTCATAAGTTCTGTACTCAATGTATCTATCACAAGTATCTTTGTGATAAGAAAATGAAATAAATGAGATCAAAATACCTTTTTGGTTAGCTAAGAAATACCCATAATTTTGGAAACATTTAAATCTTAAGTAGAATATTAAAATTCAACTAAAGATAGCTGTGAAACTGCTTCGTAATTGCACCATAATCTTAGTTATTTTCATTCATACTTCAGACCATAATCTAAGTTTGGAGAATTATCTTATTTGTAATGATAATTCAAGAGGAGGAGGTTTACAACAGAGGTAATAATATTATTCTTCTTTGAATTTTCTAACAACATGTGATTTTCTATACAATATGCCTTACTGAGTCTAGGTCTACAGGGATTTAGTGATGATAGAAAAATAAATGAGAGAACAGAGTCTGTTGTATAGATAATTTATTTTATTTCACTTTGTGGCATGCTTTTATAAGGAAAAACTTAAAAGAAAATTAAACTCATTTAAGAAGCATATTACTTGTTTTTGCAACAAAGCAATTAAGGAAGCATGCCTATCCAAAGTGATGGGTAATATTTTAAGCACAAAAAGGCCCGAATTGCCTTCTATTTGAAAACTCTGCTATTTCTTGAGGTTTAATAAGTAAGGGATGTTTGGAATTAATAGGAAAATTCAGATCTCTTTTATGTGGAATAAAGAGTCAAGTATGTAGGAGACAGTAGAACAATGAGAGCAGGAAGGAGGGGACTGAACAGGTATAAGTGAAGGGGCACCGAGTTACACGATGTCAAATAAGTGATAAATATGAAGATCTAATTCAGAATTTGAGGATCCTGCTTATGTAGTATTATGTCCTGAAAATATGCTGGCACAGGGAACTTAAGTGCTGCTAGCCATGCATGAATGTGCACAATCACATGCACAGAAAACTGAGAGTGGGAATGTATTCAGGCTTGACTGCACTCATCATTTCAATATGTAGCTATAGATCAAAGCATCATCTTGCACATCTGAAATACGTGAAGTAAAACTCAGCACCTATGTTAGTTTTGAGTTACTAAGAAATTTTCTACAAAAATTAAAGTTAAAAAATTTAAATGAATTGATTTATAGATGACGTTTCTCTACTCTGCACTCAGAACTGAACAAAATATTTTCAACTAAATCATAATAGTATAAACTACCTTTATTACTTATGATGGTGCAGGCAGAGTAGAAGCCTATCTTACATAATTTAAGAGCATGCACCAGTATTAAACATGAACTATTTGAAAAAATAATTTAAACATTTACACCCCGATGACTGAAATGTATTGAGTGTATATGATAAAAACACAAAGCATACCTGTGTAGTAATACCATACATGAATGAGTAAATGCAGAAAATAAAAAAGGAGTACCTGCCATATATCTGTATTTCATCTTTTTCTTCATCCTTCCTTCCCCTTCTTCCTCCCCACTTTCCTTTTCTCTTTTTCTTTCTCTCTCTTTCTTTCTTTCTTTTTCTATTTCCCCTCCCTCCCTCCCTTCTGCCCTTCCTTCCTTCTTTCGTTCCTCCCATCTGTCCGTCCTTCCTTCCTTCCTCCCTCCCTTCACCTTTTTTCATAACAGCATGGCTTAGCATCTGTGTGCATTTTAGCTTCATTTTATACTGTTAGGATGGGGATAGGGCCAGGATTTGGGTTAAGGGTAGTGTTGGTTGACATTTACCAGTCTGTTTCAATTCTTATTCTAGGTTTAGGATCAGAGCTATAGTTAAGACTTGGGTTAAGTGTAGTGTTGATTGTAATGTTAGGATATGCTTTAGGGATAGTGTAAATTGCTATTTATCAGTCACTATGGGTTGCAGTTCTAGGGTTTAGATCAGGCTTGGTATTAGGATCTTGTTGAGGGACAGTGTTGGTTAGAATTTAGCAGTCACTTTGGGTTCTTTTTCTAAGATTAGAATTAAGATTAGAGTTAAGATTCAGGTTAGGTATAGGGCAGTTTGCATTTACCAATCACTTAGGATTCCTTTACTAGGTTTAGGGTTACAGTTAGAGTTAGGATCTGGGTGAGGGATAGTGTTGGTTACCATTTACCAATCTCTTTGGGTTCCTTACTGGGTCTAGGATTAAGATTAAGGTTGGGATCTAGAGAGCATTGGTTAGCATTGGCCAGTCTCTCTCAGTTCCTGTTCTAGGTTTAGGATTAGGGTGAAGGTTAGGATTCTCTCTCAAGCATCATCAACTGTAAAATGATCCAGTTTATTTTAAAGAATGAATCCTAAGATTTTACTTCAAAGATAAATTATATTGCCAGTGATTATTGACTAGGGCATTCCGTACATGATGAATATAGGAAAAGAGAAAGAGATAATAGATGGAATAGATATGGAAAAAAAGGGAAGGGAAGAGGAAAAGACTCATTATTCATCATTTGGCTGGAAACTCTCCTTTACCTGCAAAATTTCAGGAGTTTGATTAAAGAATATTTCCTTTCAAAGAACTGATACTCCCCCTCATCTGAACTGCAGGTCATGACCATCCCATACCATCCATGGCATGTATTTTTGTCACTTTTATTTTGGTAATTCAGGGCCCAGAACCATTTTCAGGGATGCACAGTGGGCTGCCAGAACTTAGCCCTGTGCTGCCAGCCTTCTGTGAGAGGGATTTTGCTCGGAGACAGCTGGCTCACTCTCCCGGTCTGCACCTGTGGCTCAGTCAGCTGGAATATGGCCTTCATCATAATGTTGACAGCTTTGGATAGGATGCTGTTTCCAAAGCATGCTGCAGGCTCCATGCCTTTGCATCGCAGCCTCCCTGTGCTGCTCCCCAGCTATTCTTCCATTTCTTCCTTCCCCTTGAGTGCTGGTCCCTAAATCCCCCTAATGTAGCACCTACCTGCTTACCTCTCTGCTCATCTGCTCCCTGGAGCTGTTGTCAGGAACCTGCTGGAGACTGACCTACCCCAGTTGGGCACATGAACTGGTTTGGCTCAGATTTTGAGGACAAAGACTCAGAAATACTTGATTCTGAGATGAAAGTATAGTATCTGAAGATATGATTTCTTTTCCATCATTCTCCACATTTCAATGCCTTGCAGCTTTTCTTTTTCTGTAAATAGCACGTACAGTAATTAGAGTTATGAATACACGCAGCAGTATCAAAGGACCACTAGAAATGTCCATCATTTGATAGTTTGTCATAAGAAAAAGTTGAATCTTATATAGATAAAGACATTACTTAATTTTTTGTCACTTTTAGTCAAAATTGGAGGATATGACACCATAGTAAATGCTTGTGTATATAAAAAGATACTGAAAGTCTAGTTCAGCATTTGTTTTCCCTGGATACTTTTAATGTAGTTTAATTGATCATCTTGATCAAAGCCATAGAGACCTTCCTAAATTTTAGTATTTTTTGATGACTTTGTTGAAAGCTCATTTTTCATCTCAGTCATGGTTCTTTCCCGTACTTATGTCCTATGACTTACTTTGGTATCGTTTTTGAACCTATAAAAATTTTAAGTTCATTATAATTTAATCAACTACTTAGTAAATAGAACTGTACTCTTTCTGGGTTTTATCAGTGTTTTAATGAGTATATTTTAAAGCATATTGCCCTACCATTTAAGATGTCTCTACAAAATAAAATACAAACACTCAGACAACCTGACTTCTACAGCTCTCTGGTAATTTTATGGTAATCATGACAGTATAATGTTGACTTATGGACAAAAAATATATAATGGCACAAAAGAATAAAAAGTACACAAATAAACTCACAAATATATGTCTTTATAGTTTAAAAAACTGATCAATTGAATATGATAAATATTCTTTATCATATAATTGTAGAAAAATGGAACACATAATGAAAAAACAGTAATGAACCACAAATATGCCTTAAATTGTAAGTGACAGTTATTTATTAGAAATAGTTTGGAGCTGTAAATGGAAGACTTAAAACTAAAGTTCTAAGAACACCATAGGATTATGGTTTATGATTTTAAATTTGCCAAAAATAGTTGCTAGATATAACAAAAACCTAAAATTTGTCTGAAAAAAAATGATATAGTGAATAAATGTTGTTGAATTGTAGCACTTTGGAGATGGCGCCATTACTCTCCCACTGGGGTTGGAGGTCACTGACCTCCAGGCCAACGCCAGAAGAGCGCCTGGTGACTGAGTTTAACAGCGAGCAGAGCGGCGGAGGCAGCTGTTGGCGCCACTGAATTAACGCTGGGGTTGGAACTTGCTGGCCTCCAGGCCCATGCCAGAAAAGCACCCAGGGACTGAGTATAACAGTGAGCAGTGCCGCGGAGGCTGCAGTCAGCGCGGTTACACACGCGCCGGGGTCGGAGCTCACTGGCATCCAGGCTCACACCAGAAGAGCGCCCAGGGACTGAGTATAACAGAGCGCAGAGCCGGGGAAGCGGAAACCCGCCCCATCACAGCCAAGCAAGACCAGAGTCTGCCATTCTTCATGTCAACTGCAGAAGCACATCCAGGGACACTGTATTGGTGAGTAGGTGGGCTTGTTGGAATGTCAGTCAGTACCATTGCAGCTGCACAGGGCCTGCAGCCTACTGGCCTCCAGGACAACTGCACAAGTGAGCCCAGGAACTCTGTATTGGTGAGCAGGTGGGCCTTTTGGAACCTCAGGCAGCGCCATTGCATCAGTGCAGGAGCCAGAGCCTTCCTGCCTCTAAGCAGAGGGGAGAAGGTGTTCTGACTGTATTGTTTGAGTGCCTCAAATGGTGTGCCAAAACTAGGGGTTTTTCTTTAGGTCCCAATACAGACTGTAAAGACTCAGGATACGCTGATATTTTAAGATTCCTAAAAATTACGCGGAAAGAGACTTGCAACAAACATTTCCAGAAAGCAGGGCAGGTTACAAAGCCAAAAACAACAACAATGACAAAAACTCAGAAATGAGGAAACCCTCAAAGTCTCAGATACAACGATCCTCACCTCAAGGTAACACAGGGGGAAGGGGAATAGAGAATTTTGAAGGTCAGTCTCCAGGATCTTCAGAAATGGTAACAAAAGCAGATCTAGTAAAATGGAAATCAGAACTGATCTCTGAGATGAAAGCAGAAATATTGGACATTGTCAACATAATGATTAATAAAGCTAAAGAGGAAATCATCAAGTTGATAGAATCCAAGATAGCAAAAGCAATGGAACCTGTTTAAAAACCTACAAGCAGAGGTCCAGGAAATTAAGAAAAAAAGTGAAAGTTTACACAATAGAATGAATATGGCAGAAGACCGAATTTCAGACCTACAAGACAGGATCTAAACCAATTAACAGGAAAGTCATAATCTGTGGAAAAAGGAAAGGGATAATGAAAAAAATTCAACAGCTCCTAGATGATTCAAAGAAGAATAACATAAGATTGAGTGGAGTCACTGAGGAAGCAGGAGACAATGCTAAAGACATTAAAAAAAAAAAAAACTATTCACAGAGATAATGACAGAAAACTTCACAGGAAAAGGAAAAGAATTGGACATACAAATATAGGAAGCATACAAAACTCCACACATCCATGACATGAAAAATCTATACCTAGGCATACAATTATAAAAGTGCCAGATTAAAAAAAAAAAAATGAAATACTGAAAGCAGCCAGAGAAAAGAAAACAATTACATACCAAGGGAAGCCCATCAGGATCACAGCAGGATTTTCAACTCAATCAATGCAAGAAGACCCTGGAATGAAGTGTTTCAAGCCTTAAAGGAAAACAACTTCCAACCCAGACTGATGTATCCTGGAAAACTATCCTTCAAAATTGATGGGGAAATAAGATACTTCCACAACAAATAACACCTGAAAAACTTCACAAATATGAACCCTGGGCTCCAAAACATTTTAAAGAATATCTTGGAGAAAAATAAGGAAAATTACAAATCCATGAGACCTAACCATGAGACCTAACCATGTCAACCCATGGGACCAAACAAAAAATTGATGGGAAAAGGGCAAAAGTAGAATAACACAGCAAAGAACAGGAAAACATGGCAGCACTAAATTTGCCTATATCAATCATAACCATTAATGTCAATGGACTCAATGCACCAATTAAGAGATACAGACTGGGAGAGTGGATCAAGAAGCAAGATCCTACAATGTGCTGCATACAAGAAACACACCTAATTCAGAAAGAAACCCAAGGACAGAAAGTAAAGGGATGGAAAACAATTCTCCATGCAACAGGAAACAGCAGGAATACAGGAGTGGTGATTTTATTTGCAAACAGAATAGATTTCAAACCAAAACTGATAGAGAGAGATAAAGATGGACACTATCTCTTAGCACAGGGAAAAATCCAAGAGAAAGAAATAACAATATATCTATGCTCCAGATTCTAATGCACCCAACTATATAAAACAAACATTAATGGACATGAAAAACCTGATAAACTCCTATACAATAATAGTAGGCACCTCAATACTCCACTGTCACAAAGGGAAAGATCAACTGGACAAAAAATCAATAAGGAAATACTTGAGGTCAACCTTACTCTTCAGCAAATGTACTTAATAGATACCGACAGAGTATTTCACCCAGTGAAGTCAAAATTTTCATTCTTCTCAGCTGCTCAGGATCATTCTCCAAAACAGACCATATGTTTATGCATAGAACAGGTTTAAGCAAATATAAAAGGACGAAAGTTATCCCTTGTTTACTGTCAGACCATAGTGCCCTGAAATTGGAGCTGAATAGCAAAGGAAAGCCCAGGCTCCTCACAAACACATGGAAACTGAATAACACTCTGCTGCCCAAAAGAAATTGAACAGTTCTTACAACTAAATGATAACCCGGCTACAACATATAGAAATTTATGGGACACAGAGAAAGCAGTTCTACAAGAAAAATTCATAGCAGTGAAGGCCTACATCCAGAAAATGGAGCAAACTCAAATAAACAATTTAATGCTGAACCTCAAGTGACTAGAAAGAGAGGAGCAAGACAAACCCAAAGCTGACACTACGCAAGAAATTATAAGGATCAGGGCAGAAATTAATGCAGTAGAAACCAAGAGAATGGTCCCAAAAAATCAATGAATTGAAAAGTTGGTTCTTTGAGAGAATAAACAAAATTGATAGACCCTTAGCCAACCTCATTAAACAAAGAAAGGAAAAGGCCCTTATCTATGCTATTAGGAATGAGAACAGAGAAATTACTACCAACCCTGAGGAAGTCTAGAGGATAGTAAACACCTACTTTGAAAATTTATACTGTAATAAAATGGAAAATTTAGAAGAAATGGATAGATTTCTAGACACATAGGAACTCCCAACGCTGAATAAAGAAGATATAGAAATGTTAAATGCCCCAATAACAACCTGTGAAATTGAAAATTTATTTAAAAACTTGCCAACAAAGAAAAGTCCTGGACCTGACGGTTTTACTGCTGAGTTCTATAAAACTTCTGAAGAAGAGTTAGTGCCTCTACTTCTGAAGCTCTTTAATGAAATTGAAAGGGAAGCAGTACTCCCAAATTCATTCCTGGAACCAACCATTATCCTGATTCCAAAAGCAGAGAAAGACCTAACCAAAAAAGAGAACTACAGGCCAATATCCCTAACGAACATTGATGCAAAAATCCTCAATAAGATACTGGAAAACAGAATACAGAGATTCATGAAAAAGATTATACACCCTGACCAAGTTGGATTCATCCCAGGCATGGAAGGATGGTTCAACATACATAAATCAATTAATGTTATATACTACATTAACAAACTCAGGGACAAAAACAATATGGATCATCTCAATTGATACAGAAAAAGAATTTGACAAAATACAACACCCGTTTATGTTCAAAACCCTATAGAAGATCAGAATAGATGGTCTCTAACTCAAACTAATAAAAGTTATCTATGAGAAACCATCAACCAGCATCATACCACACGGTCAAAAACTGAAACCTTTCACACTAAGATAAGGAACAAGACAAGGATGTCCTCTCTCACCACTTCTGTTCAATATAGTTCTGGAAATATTAACCACAGCAATTAGACAAGAGAATGAAATAAAAGGAATAAAGATTGGAAAAGAAGAAGTTAAATAGTCATTATTTGCTGATGACATGATACTCTATCTAGAGGATCCTAAAAACTCAATTAAAAAACTGCTGAACCTAATTGCCAAATTTAGTCGCATAGCTGGTTACAAGTTCAATGTTCAAAAATCAATAGCCTTCAGATACACAAACAGTAGACCCACTGAGACAGAAATTGGGGAGGCAGTCCCTTTCATGATATCACCCAAAAAAATAAAATATCTAGGAATCAATATAACAAAGGAGTTGAAAGACCTCTACTCTGAAAACTACACCACTATGAAAAGGGAGATAAAAGATGATATCAAAAAATGGAAAGACATACCTTGATTCTGGGTAGGAAGAACCAATATTGTCAAAATGGCTGTACTCCCAAAACTACTATACAGATTCAACGCAATCCTGATTGAAATCCCAACAGCATATTTCACAGATCTAGAGAAAAAAAAAAAACTTTCATCTAAAACCACAAAAGACCTAGAATAACAAAAGCAATTCTAAGCAACAGGGACATGGTGGGGGGTATTATAACTCCAAACCTGAAAGTATAGTATAAAGCCATTGTGATAAAAACTGCATGGTACTGACAAAGTAACAGACCTCAGGATAAGTTGAGTAGACTAGAAGATCCAGAAACTACTCCAGATACACTGATTCACCTCATCTTTGACAAAGGAGCCAAAAATCCTTAATAGAGGAAAGATCACCTCTTTATCAAATGGTGCTGGAAAAACTGGGCTTTAACTTGCCAAAGACTAAAACTAAACCTAGCTCTTTCACCACGAACTAAGATAAAATCAAAATGGATAAGAGACAGAAATATTAAAACAGTCACTCTAAACCTGTTGCAAAACAGTTTAGGTAAAATTCTTGAAGACACTGGCTTAGGGAAAGACTTCTTGAGCAAAACCTCTATAGCATAGGAGTTGGCAGAAGAAATCAGCTAATGGGACCTTATTCTTTAAAAAAGCTTCTAAAAGAAAACCACCAACAGAGCAAAAAGGCAACCAACAATGTGGGAAAAAATCTTTACCAAGCTGTTCCTCAGAAAAAGCGTTACTATCTAGAATATATAAAGAGCTAAAAAAAAAAAAAAAAAAATCAGTCCACCCAAATTTAAAGACCCAATTCAAAAATGGGCATCTGAAATGAACAGATATTTTTCAGAGGAAGAAGTAAGAGCAGCTAAGAAGCATATGAAGAAATTGTCAGCATCATTAGTCATTTGAGAGATGCAGATGAAAACAACACTGAGATTTCATCTCACTCCACAAAGAATGGCTGCCATTTCAAAATTAGCCAGCAACAAATGTTGGTGAAGCTGCGGAGAAGAAGGAACCCTTCTCCACTATTGGTGGGAATGTAGAATCGTACAACCCTTGTGGAGATCAATTTGGGGATTCCTCAAAAAGCTAGGGTTGGAGGTCCTATTTGACCCAGCCATCACTCTGCTAGGTATATACACACAAGAATTAAAAGACTCATATCACAGTGACATATGTGCACCAATATTTATATCAGCTCAATTTGTGATTGCTACATCTTGGAAACAACCCAAATGTCCATCAACTGGAGACTGGATAAAAAAAGCTGTGGTTCTTCTACAGAATGGAGTATTACTCTGCCACAAAAAATGAGAAGTTTGTATCATTTCTACTTAAATGAACATACCTTGAGGATATCCTCATAAGTGAAATAAATAGGTCACAGATAGGTAAATATCACATCTTTTCTCTGGTATGAGACAATAAATATGTAAATGGGTTCTAGACATGTATGTTACATATTGTGAAATAGAAAATACTCAAAGCGAAATAGGGTGAAGGGGGAAAAACAATGAGATTATAACAAAAAAGAAAGGAAGCAAAGTTTATGTATATAAGGGGTGGGGGTGGTAGGGTGGGTAGGGCTATGTGAAAAAATGAGAATTAAGTTGTGTCATATACTGGTACAAATTCCCATTGTGGAGTGCAGTCATGATGTGTATATGTAATTTACCAATTAAGATTTCAATAAAAAATTGTAGCACTTTGCTCTTTCAAGGACGTTGCTATCAAACCATTAGGCATTAGTTTTAGTTTTTTAATGCCTATTTAATAGAATCCTTGTTCCCAAAATATATAATTATTTTCTACAAATCAATAATAAAGCACACAACTAATGAACAATAATTAGAAGTAAAATTGAGTAAAATATTTTTCTGATAAGATATACAGGTAACTAATAATGATATTAAAACCTGACCAGCATCATTAGTTATTGAGGCAACGCAATTTAATTTATCAAATTTTGGAACCAGATTACTCTATTTAAAATAATTCAAAGCATAACTCCAGGTAGGCTTTTAAACTAACATCGATAAGATTTGTTTTTAAAGCTCATATAGTCTTAGACTTGGAGAACAGTTTTTGGTTCCCTACATTAGCAATGTGGTCTAGGGGTGCACTGGTAAACCTACAAAGACATGTTTATATGATATGAAGTCCAATCTGTCAATTATTTTTGAGTGGGTGGTTTTGGTCCTTTATCTTAAAATGTCAGTTCCATACACAAGATTATATAGATTTTCTCCCATTTTATTTTTTGTGAAAACCATAGTTTTGCATTCCGCCTGTGACGATCCCTTTTGAGGTAGTTTTTGTAAAGGGTGTAAGATGTACCTTTTATTCACTTTTGCATCTTTGTACAGGTGTTCCAGAACCATTTATTGAAATACTTTCTTTTCTATATTATTACTTTTATTTTTAAAGGGCAACAAATATCGTCAACTTTTTACACAGTAGTTAAAACTGGGAATTATTGAAATGATTATTAATTATTGTAATATGTACATAGATTCCAAAAGCATTATATTGGAGCTATACATTTTGCAATTCTATTTATATATGTTCTGTAGAATTGGTGACAAGCTAACAAAAATTGAAAATAAATGAATGGTTATCATGGGCCATGTTAATACTAATGAAATAAATATTCAAAGACCCTCCATATATCTATTAGAAGTGCTCAAAAACAATTTGCATCTTAATATGGTATGAACTCACAAAGCATACATTTGTCACAATTTTTGTAACAATCACCATGTCACTCACCATATGACACAGAGACATATAAAATTTTCACAAAATCATATTTTTCATAAATTTCTAACTGATTTTTGTAATGTGTCCATCAAGGATCAAGAAGATAAGAATGGTTTCTTCAAAATGTCTCTTGTTCAAGGAAATTTTATTGGTTACTCAATCTTAAATAGGAAATGCATGTACATCTATTATTCTTGCTTCTTTTGAAGTCTATTTTTGTTCATTGAAAAGTACACAATTCAAAAGTGTAGGTCGCAAGAGACAGTGTAGAGAAATTTGAGTTGGCAACACATTGGACATTTAAGGGCTGCTTCAGAATGATGGTGCTGAGGTGATCTGTTTCCTAGAAGTCTTGGACCTCACACAGACTCAAGTAAAAGCATAGCAGCCTTTGCACAGTTCTCAAGCAGAGCCCTGTGGTTTCTCTACCCTCTGTCCAGCCAGGATATGCAGAATACTAATGAGAAACTCAAAATCCTCCTTTTCTGTTTAAGGAAATATCACTTCTCTTACAATTCCCATGACACAGACAACCAGAGTAGAGCAATATAAAGGCAACATAAAAAAGTTTCAAGTTGGTTAGAAAACAGCATGTAAGAAACTCCAATGCTAAATAAATGTAAAGAAATTTAAATGCTAAATAAATACAAAGAAACATTTTGGGGGACATAAGCTCCGCTTTATCTTGAGTGTGCAGCTGAGTTTCTCTGCATTTGTTCTCAAAAACATATGCAACTATTTATGCCTCCACTGGTGCTTATTTTGCCATATGGATTATTTTTTAAATAACCCAGATTCTAGGCCATTGGAAATGCCTAGTCTTTCAAAAGACAGATCATACCACAAAGTCATGGAAGTTTAAACGTAATCACAGATGAGATTTAACCTATAAAAATATATGCTTTCTCTATTTCTAACAATAAATGTAGAAAACAAAAATGTTAAAAGTCGAGCACACTGGGAAAACAGGAGGTGTCAAGGGTTTTAACAAAATACCTTCCTTTGGAAAATTTCCATATTCACATAGAATCTCTCATACTTGATACCAAGGGAACAATGTCACATTAAAATGTAGTAGAAGATTGAAAAGGAGCACATGTGGCAAGTTAAGGAGATTACAGAATATTTTAAAGACTTCTTGTTCTACTGAAAACTAATTTGACATCCTCATCAGTGTTGTCAGAGAAAAAAAGTGAGTTTGTCTATAGCATCAAGATTAAGAGGAGATCTGCTGCAGAAAAAAATAACAAATTTATTTTCCATATTCTCTTTGTTGTTCAGAAAACACATTAGTGTATATTGTGCTTATATTAGACTTAAGTCAACTTCATTATGGAAACAAGATTAGAAGAGAGCTTTCTCATTTGAAAATATACATTACTTTTATAAGAAAACACTCTCTGGATGGTTATATGTTCTATGTGCTTTTACATATTTAAATATCAAACTGCATAGTAGTTTTTAGACAGATTCCCCAACTGTACATCAAGGAAATTTTGATTTCAACTACTTAACCTGTAATCCTTGGTACTTATTACTTCTGTTTAGAAAAGTTGTGCAAGTAATACTTGCAAAACACAAGCATGGCAAGCGCACCATTGGAGAGTAGTGATCATTTCACTTTCAGGCTATCAGGTGAGAGCACCTTAAAAATTCAGAATTAACAAAAAATATATATTTAAAAAAGTTGATTGGATTCATTCTTCTTTTGATGCACATCAATTCATTTAGTTAAATGTAGTAGTTTATTTTTGCTCTTTTTCCAAACTCTGCACTAGAGTATTAATTCATAAAACAAATATACTAATCAAGGCAATGTGGAAATTCTTCTTCCTACCTTTGACTGGCTATTGCTCTTTGAATGTGGAATTACTTTGATATAAATATAATAAAACCTCCAATCATTTCTCTTGTAGCAGTTCATAATAAGCCTAATGTTTCATGCCAGATCCAATTTTAATATAATACAAAAGTAGAATTATTTCTATTTAAAGGATGCAACCCTGAATTTGATGAGCCAACTAATTTCTTTAAGGAATTCCATTAAATAATATCCTGTTAATATTATGGGTTAATATGGGAAGATAGTTAAGTCACTTTGAAACAGTTCAGTAGAACTATGGATTACTAAATTTCTATGTGGGAAAAATAAGATTGCATGGTAAAATATAATGCCTTCTTAATTCACTAGGAATGTTGCTGGAAACTCCCAGATTAATCTTGGGCTTTCTGTTTAATTTGTAATTCTTAAGCAAATTAAGACTAATAGTCAAATATAAATGCGCAAGCTTGTTTTAAAATATATTTTATTTTTGAATGTAAAGCAAATCTAATAAAGAAAACAGAATGTAGATTTTTTTCCCACACAGAGTAAATACAATAACCACAGCAGATATACTACATAATTTATAATTTTGGCTATATTAATTTCCTAGACAGCATTTAAAAGTGACTTTTACAAAAATCTATTTAGAATATTTATTTTTGTTTCACCAGTAATACATTTTTGTTTACACAGATTATAACATTGATGTTTCTCATTCTTTAAAAAAACTCATTTGAGTTTCTCTCTAGCTAATTTCATGTAAAAGTTCTAAATGATGAAGACTTTATAATTATATGTCTCTGAAAAGTAGCCAAAATATGTAAATTTTGGGAGATTATCAAACTTGAAGCAGTAGCCAGTGTTGCATTGCCGTCTTTCTCCCTCACCCTTATTTTTCTTGAGTAGCTTTGCCCAGAACCAGGTCCCAGGCATAAAACTCTAATACAAAATGCATTTTCTAGACAGATATTAAAAAAAAATGAGGCTCTGTACCACTGTAGGATTAGAAGGTGGGCAACTCCCCAGAAAAGGGAACAAGAAAAAGAAATCCTTCAGTTACACATGTAAGTCTGTGAAGGTCATGTGCAGGTTTATCTCTGAGCTACACATATATATCTTAAGACAGAGTAAAACTGTGGGACCAGAATGGAAATATAAACTTCCTCCCAAGTACTACTATTTTCCATAGTCCAAATGTGGAACAGACCCAAGTGTATATTCAAAGTCTCTGCAAATGATTCTGAGATTGCAGCCATTGCTGGTAGGACATGATGCTGATGGAGTGCCCACCCCAGGGCCAGGCAGCCAATAAACTCTTTCCTATAGAAAGACAATGACATTGTAACAAAAAAGTAAGGAAACAAATTTTATATATATGGGGGGGTGGTAGGGTGGGTGGGGCTATGGGAAAAAATGAGAATTAAGTTGTGTATTATACTGGTACAAATCCCCATTATGGAGTGCAATCATGATGTGTATATTTAATGTACCAATAAAGATAATTAAAAAAAAAAAAGAAAGAAAGAAAGACAATGACAACCCAAATGTCCATCAACTGGAGACTGGATAAAAAAGCTGTGGTTCTTCTACAGAATGGAATATTACTCTGCCATAAAAAATGATAAGTTTGAATCATTTCTACTTAAATGGACATACCTTGAGGATATCCTCATAAGTGAAATAAATAGGGCACAGATAGGTACACATCGCATCTTTTCTCTGGTATGAGAAAATAAAGATGTAAATGAGTCCTAGAATTGTATGTTATGTATTGTGAAATAGAAAATTCTCAATGTAAAATAGGGTGAAAGGGGAAAATGTTGAGATTGTAACAAAAAAGTAAGGAAACAAATTTTATATATATGGGGGGGTGGTAGGGTGGGAGGGCTATGGGAAAAAATGAGAATTAAGTTGTGTCTTATACTGGTACAAATCCCCATTATGGAGTGCAATCATGATGTATATATTTAATGTACCAATAAAGATAAAAAATAAATAAATAAAGACAATAAGCTTCTGCTTTAACAGCAGATTTGACTTTTCAAACAAAATCACTCAAGCAAGTCAGTATAAAGGCAGAGTTGCTCTGGAAAGTGAATGAGGAAGCTGAGAGTATGAGAAACAGCCCGGCTTTCATCCACATATACCTTCAGGGACCTAGACAGCTCACAATGGTGCCTGAAAACATGGTTCTACATATTTATGGTTTCCCAAATTTGGATAATTCCAAGATGGAATTTATTCTGCATAAAATACATATTTTGTAAAAATAAGAAATAAAAAGGTGATGGACACATATTGGGCATAAACTATTATATTATATAATAGTATTGACTATAATAAAATCAGAATCATATTGACTATAATAATCATATTATAGTCAATATAATCATATTATATTGACTATAATAAAATCAAAATCAACTCAAGATAGATAATAAACTTTCTCCAAATTCTTTTGCATAAGCAATTTACAGAGCTGATGATTTCTCTGCTGGCCCAAGAACCCTTCACATATAGTGCCTTTGACCATATTATCAATACATAGTGGAAATGTCATCAGGTTGTCTTTTACTTTTCACTGTACATTTTACTCATTACTTGTTCTTAGGATATTTTGAGGGCTTTTGTTAATTGCAGTATCTTTAAGACAAATAAAATATGCATACTTTAATTGTAGTTAGAACTTTTTTTGACAATTTCCATCTGTGCATTTATTTTGTAAGGAAAAAATGAAATTTCTGAGGAATAATTTATCCTTAAAAATATCATGAAAAGCAAGTAGAGCTCAATAGCACATCAGCCACTTATGAAATTTTCAATAGAAAACATTTTTTAGTACACAAAAGTCATTTTAACAAGGATGACATATTTTCAAATTTCAGTATATTAGAAATAATTTTGAGTAAATTTATACAATTTGCAATATGTATCCCAAAGATGCAAGTATATAATGAATAATGCACAGTATTCAATGGTCCTCACTGACATTTCACTCATTACTGTTGGACTTAATTTTGCAGTACAATGTATGCATATGTAAATTTTTTGGATTGGTTTTGATAATAAAATAAATTATGATGAAATAGATCCTAACATTTTAAAAAGAAGAGGGGAAAATTTCTTCTGTAGTATAAACAGCAACAAGAACACCCTATTTTTGTATCGTGTCTTGTTTAATAAATTTGTTGACTAAATACAGAAATCTAAGTATTTTATTCTAGCTTACCTATGTCATTGGTCTTACACGGTATTTTTTCTTTTTCCTACGAAAAAAAAAAGTGTGAATTTTTGCAGATAAATACTCTCCATAATTCCATCACTCTAGAAAGTTTATTTGTACCCCTCTTATTGTCATTCTTTTCCCTTTGAAAGTCAAAACTACTTTTCAAATTTTTATCAGCAATACCTCAGCTTGCTTGATCTAGATAAACACATAAATTAATGTACAGGTTTTTTTTGTTGTTGTTGTTGTTAATGGAATAGAGTAAGCCCCAGGAAGTCATGGCTTGGAGTTAATGTTAGACTTTTTACGAAAACTGTCACAATTTCCAGAAATTGCAAGTATCCTCCACAATTGCCTTTTTTGGGGGGGATACTTGTAAGTAGCCAATTGGAGAGCATTATTCAGTTACCCTTGCTGCTGATTGGCTACTGCCCCGTAACCCACTTTTCACGTCATTACGGGTTGCTGTCTGCAGTGTCCTTGGTTTTGTTCATCTTAAAGCAGGGCTAAGATGTTGCCAAAATACTTTACACCTTCTAAGACTTTATTAATAAGCATTTTATTAAATTTCATAATTTGGGAAATTATGGGAAAGAGCATATTTAGGATTTAAACTATAAAAATAGACCTTTATCTGAAAATTGTGAGTTTTTTATAATTCACAGATGCTATAGGACCTTAAATTTCAAGAGTCCACTGCACATTGCATGAAGTACATTTGTTTAGATTTATTTGTACTATTGCATGTTTCTTTTATTGATTAGTAAAACGTCACATTTGAAAAGATACATTTAGTTTAAATCTAATTTTAACTTTTATAAATAGAATTTCCACGTTTGTATTCAAGTTATTTTGGGCTGTACATCTTCATTTATCTTTGTTGAATACTTTGAGCAGGGGGAAAAGTTGGTTATATTTAGTTATATTGTTTTGTCTACATGGTCTTTTGAAGTGCTCATACTAAAATTCTAGTTTGCTTTTCATATTGTAAGTCTTAAAAGTATATATAATTTTAGTACATATTTTCTTTTCTATAAATGATTTCATAGAATGTGCTTGTGTGATATATGGGATCAATTCATCCAGTAAAGGCTTAAATTTTTTACAAAAAATATTATGGTAAAATATCCTCTGCTGTTAAGTTCCCTCGACATACTCCTGGTCGCTTCTGATACACTGATATTGTAGGTTGTGTCACTTTCTGAAGAAGTTCTGGAAGTCCTTTAGAGGTCTTTAGTTGCACAGTCATGGCTTCCTACTCTGACTTGAAACATTTACCTCTGGTGCTCATTTTGACCTTGGGGAAGGGTCTGCAGCCTCCCGATGCCAGAAGCAGTGAACAGGAGAATGGAGATACATCCTGAGGACTTCACAGGCTGACCTTCCACTTGCTGCTGCCAGAGAGCAGCGTTCACTGTATGTGTATCACACCTGATGCAGGAGCCCCACAAAGTCTTCCAGAAACGCTTCACAGAATCAAAGTGAGGGAACAGGGTGGTTGCAGCAAGGAGAGAATGTTTAGAGAAGGATTACCATATCAAAACACACGACAAATGAAAACATTAAAAATGTATGACATAAAGTTCTGTTGTCACTGCTCTGTCCCAAACTGCTCAAAACACCTGCCCTGCTTCAAACACATTTATCTTATCATTTTTGTTAATGTGTATTCTAGTGCAATAAGGTTTTAAATTTTTATTTATGCCTTTTAATTTTTATCAGTACATGTTTGCAGTATGTAATGAATACATTTATTGTGAGGTGTTGGTACATGTACATAATATATAATACAATGATGAAATCCTATATGTGCGTATATTTATCCTATATAAGAAATCTTTTTCAAATATATGTACTGCAAATACCTTCCACCACTCTGTGCCTATTCTTCTTTCTTCTATGAAAGAGAAGAAATTTAGCTTAAAAAAAAAAAAAAACAACTTATGGTATTGGGGATGGTAGGGTGGGCAGAGGAAAGGGAAAAACAATAAAGATGTGTCATGTGTAGGTACAGATATTTAAAGTTGAATGTGATCAAAATATACATGCAAAATGTACCAATAACTCAATTTAAAAAATAAAACAAAAACCTATAGTAGTCAGTGTATCCTAAAACATCCTAAATATTTATAGTTGCAGGTTTTATGATACTTTAAATTTCTTTGCAAACTGATTCTTGTGTAGGATATTACAGACAGGTTCGATTTTTTTAATGCTGCTGTGAATATTCAGTTGCTCCACTGTTGCAGCCTCCCTGACAGAAGCAGCTTGGACTTATACTCAAACCTTAGCTCAGAGGACAATTCTGATTTAGCCCCAAAGACCTCTCAAGAAGTTATAACACATGTTGTGACTCATATGAGCCAGATTTCCAGGATGAGCAGGGCCAGCTTCCCAGTCTTGTCTGTAAATGGCTTAGACCAACTGGAAAAGGAGCCTGCCTTGGACCTGAGGTGGTGGAGAGAAGCTTCTTTAACAGGAATTGAACTCTGAACTAACACTGAATGGATGAGGAGCACGTATTTATCAGCCTGCCCAAATAAATGGCAGAAGATGGAAGGAAAGTGGACTTTAAACTTTCAACTGTCAGTCATTACAAAGAACAGGCATCACTGCACCAGGTGTCCTTTGTTAAAATATGTACTCTTTCCCAAAACACATTACCTTTGTACCTGCGTACACTGTCTATTCAGTGTCATTATTGCATGTTTTTCTAAACTATCTCTTGTTCAATTTGTGTACAAAGGTACTACTGCAAAATCCCACATTTTGATTAATGACACTTTATGGTGAACCAATGGAAAAAAATAACATGTCATATTATTCATCAAAATTACTTTGCATTTTCTAAATATATTGAATTCTCTTATGAAATTTTGAATTGATTTGAGAACTTTTACAGAAAAAGTACGTGGATTTTTGCTGGATATGGTGGTGCATGTCTGTAATTCTAGCATTCTGAGAGGCTGAGGCAGGAGAATCATAAACTCATGCTTACTCTTGGAAACTTATAAAGAACTTATACCAAAAAAGGTGATTCTGATTGATACTAAATTGGATGTATACATTAATTTGAACGGAATAGTTATGCTAACATTAAGTTTTCCAGGGCGGGGATTTAGCTCAGTGGTTCCTATGCCTTCCTTGCAAGTGCAAGGGCCCAGGTTCTATCCCAGGTAACCACATACCACAATGCTGGGTATGGAGACTTATGCCCAGCAGAAATCAGTACCACACACCACAGTGCTGGCATGGTGGCTCACACCTGCAATCACAACACTTGGGAGGCAGAGGCAGGGAGATTGTTGTGAGTTCAGGTTGAGCTCAGGGACAGTCTAAACTACAAAAACGAGACCCTGGATAAATTTTCCAATTTATAATCATGCCATGACTCTCAAAACTCATTCATGTCTTCTTAGGTTATTGATTTTAAGACTTTTTTTCTGTTTAATATAAGCTCTTAACACCATGCATTTTCTCCTAAGCACTACTTTGGCTGAAATCCACTATATTGATGAGTTCTTCCCTTGTCACTCCTATAAATCACATACATACATAGAATCTTTTGGGATATTTATTTGAACTATGGAATATTCAGGATCATCTTGCCAATTTTCTGGTTATTTAACAGTTCTCCAACTATCATATAATTCATTTCAAATTTAATTCTTTTGTAATTAGAGACTTCTTTTAATAGATTTTCAAAATGTTCTTATCAAAGTGTTGAGGTCTAATTTGTGATGTAGCTTAAGATTTATGAGGGACTGTTCCAGGTACTTTAATTAGATATGGATTTCTGTTTGTTTGTTAGGTTACATCAGATTAGAGCATGATTTGAACCTTTCCATTTACAAGCACTTAGGAGTGTTTTTAATATTATTTTGATTTACTTGTTTTTTATAATAAAGCTGTAGTTTCTGAAATTTTTTAATTTTATTCTTTGCTTTTATCAGTACATGTTTGCAGCAATACTGATTATACTCAGTATAGGGAATTAGTGTATATATTTATTTATGAAATTCCTTCCTTCCACCTCCTTCCCTTTGACAGCATCAGCTTGATTTAATTATAAAACCTTATAAAGTTAGTTATAATATATAAAATATATAATATATTTATATAATATATTCATATAATATTTATATAATATATAATATTTATGTAATATTTGTATATTATATAATATATATTATATATAATATTTATATAATATATAAAATATATAAAATCCAGAACAAAAGAACATGTAAGACAATTGTACTAAAGCAAGTACACTATCATATCTGGAGATCTGGATTTATTTCTCTTTTTATCTGTGATAAATTTGTCCCATAACTTTCAGTTTCAATTATAGTTGCCAACCACTTGACACTGCTGGTCTTTCCTTGCCAGTATGTCCGTTCTTCGTTGCAAGTGGTTAGGCTTCTTCAGAATCTACTTTGTCTGACACCAAATAGCCACACCAGCTTGTTTATGTTTACCGTATCCATGATTTGCTATACTTTTATCTCTTTGTTTGCTTGTCTTCTGTTGTTAACCACCTTGAAAATGGTATGATTGCACAGTGAAATTTTAAATTAAAAAATAAAAATGCATTACAGTAAAGGGCACATTGCATTATTCCTACTCAAAATAATCCCCTCTGATTTCAGTACATGTCCCAAACTTTTTGTCACTTTCTGATGCAGTTCTGAAATCTTCTTTTGTGTATGTAGCTTGACATCGTGGCTGTCTCTGTGCCATCAGGTGATTCCAATGTATCTTCCCTGGACACTGAATAAAGGGTTGAGGACACAAGACAATGTTCCTATGAGCCTTCTTTGCCACTGGACGACACTCTGCGACAGCATTCTCTGCATTTTTAGCACCCTTGATAAAGACACTCAGGAAAAAAGACCTTGAGAACTGCTTCAGAAAGTAACAAGAATGCTGAGATAAGTATGCAAAAGTTAGGTGAAGGATTTTAAGGGTGACTGACAGCAATATGTCTTTTATTGTAATATTTTTTAAATAAAGTCTAAAGTTCACCATCTTTTCTGATGACACTCTCTTCTAGTCAACTGACATTCGTAGACCCCTTTCAGTGTGTATGTGTCCATTGTGCTGGTCACAGTGTCCCTCATCTTTCCTTCCCCACCCTTGCGTGTACTCTTCCTCTCTTCTTGTGACAGCTCCTCTGCTCCTTGGGGTTCTCATTTTGTTTCCTTGCACTTATTTGTTGCCGCAGAGATTTTAAAAAAAATTATTCATGTGCCTTATAGAAATTGTGCCTAAGTCTCCTGTTCATTTTAGCCTCCTCTTCCTTGTATGTCCTTAGCCTTCTGGATTTTGGTTTAGTTATTATATTCAAATTTCAGTTAACCTTTTAATTTACAAGACAAATTTTTCATTTGTTGGTTACAACCTTCACGTTAGATGGGACTCCTCACATTACAGTGGGCAACAGCGGTGTTTGGAATCTACCCAATTTGACATCTCTTAAATGTAAACCTTGAGGATGGGCGGCTGCCATACCAAGACTTAGATTTCTAGACTTCAGTCCCTTGTTTCCAACATTAATTTCTCATCTCTTTCCAAATACATGCATAATCCAACAAACTGTGATGGATTGGGGGGAATTTCTAGGATCTTATGAAGTTCTTTTTCTGTATCTCCTAATTTCCATGCTCTAAATTTTATCTCAAGCCTTAAAGAAATAAATATTAGTTTTGGTTTTGAGTTCCATCTTGTAGACACAAGAATCAGGGATGGTTCTCGAGGAAAATATATATAATTATAAATTTTACCTGCTGGCTCTTCCTGTTTCTTACCATTGAATGTACTCCAGTATCTGCCTGGTAAAACTTATTCAATTATTTTAAATATTTTTGTCTAAGGATTTTAATGTTTATCAGCAAGATGATTAGTATGATAGAATCACATTATCATCACTGTATGCTCAAAACGTGTCTTAAGGTCTGTTTAGAAAATATTGTTAATTATTGTTCCTGATGAAGAATCATCATAAAATATTTTGAAAGCACATGAAATGATAGTGGTCATAAAAGTAGTTATTAAAACACTAATTAAAAATAGATATTTTTAATTACACACAAACATGTATGTTTAATACAAAATTAAAACCTGAAATACTATAGGGACACTAGCCTATATCTAGAATCAAGTTTTGTTTATGCATATATTTCACAGAATATTAATTTCTTATATTTATGAATAATTTTAATGTGTAGTTATAAGAACTTCATTTTATAGCACATACATAGCTATAATTTACTTAACTGTCTGGTAATTTGTAATTTATAAACTGATTGCTCAAAGATATAACAATAGTGAGTCTTGGTACATAAGTCTGTCAATATTTCTATTGTTTATTTACATTAAATGACTATTCATTAATTCCTATAATGTAGTGACTTATTATATCTAAGAATAAGGATCTTGAATTTTCCTAAATTCTTTTCAGTTATTTTTACACAAAATTTTCCCACAGGCTTCTAATTTTCAACAACTTCAACCAAAACCCTTGATTATTTATTTATTTATTTATTTATTTTTATTTATTTATTTATTTTGGTTTTTTGAGACAGGGTCTCGCTTTGTAGTTCAGGCTGGCCCTGAGCTCAGCCTCAAACTCACATCACAGAAATCCTCCTGCCTCTGCCTCCTGAGTGCTGGGATTACAGGCATGAGCCACCATGCCCGGCACTGTGGTATGTGGTACTGGTTGCTGCTGGACGTGAGTCTCCACACCCAATGTATGTGGTTACCGAGGATCGAACCCGGGTCCTTGCGCTTGCAAGACAGGCGCCGGAACCACTAAGCCAAATCCCCGGCCCCCTTGATTATTTATTTACATTTGTTTACCAGGAAGAGTTTGAAAGTTTTTCCTTTATTATCTTTTTTTCATATCTCTCTTTATATTCATCTATTTCTATGCTTTCCTTTTTGCTAATTTATATGAGTTTATTACTAATCTATATTATTCAAATACTTCTAGTATGGTTGTTTTTAGTTAAGTTTTGAAGATACATATTTACTCTGAAGAGACCACTGTGATATTAGTTTTTATGTGTCTTTGTTTTATTGCTCTGTTTTTAGGTGAAAATCATTAATATGTAATTTTTAGAATCTTTTTATTTATTTATTTATTTTTTAAAATAGTGTCTTGCTTTGTAGTTCAGGCTGGACCTAAACTCACCGTGTAACCCAGGTTAACCTCAAACTCTTGGCAATACTCCTGCCTCTGACTTCTGAGTGCTGGGATTACAGGCATAAGCCACCACACCCGGGTTCATTAATATATAATTAATTATTTTGTACTATTCACTAACAGTGTACTTACAACATAGCAAAACTGTTCTTTCTGCTTAAAAACTGTCTTATCACTTCAAAGGAATAGCTTGTGTCCTTTAGTTTTCTGGAGTCTTTTAAGTCATTTTCTCTGGTAAATCCAGGGGTGTGCTGTCTTCAAATTTGGCTGCTGCCATTTTCTACTCAGGAAAGGCCCCCTCACTTTTCCGTTTCTTGGAATGCTCTGTAGTTTTGGTGGAGAATTGAATGGTCTAAATATTATAATGTGGTAACAACTCTGCATATCAAATTTTCCCAGTGTCATAATTACTTTTCTCACTGCTGACGAAAAAATACCCAGTACCCAAAGTTAAAGGATCAAAAGTTTGTTGCAGTTCACAGTTTATAGACATTTTTGTTCATAGATGGCTGGCTCTGAGGCAGGGTGGCACCATAGAAGAGAGATAGTTCATGGCATGGATGGTGGAAGGTAGAGACAGTGAAAGCAGCAAGCAGGAAGCAAGCCCAGCATCGCTTTCTTTCTCTCCCTTATATTATACCCAAGCAGATGGCTTTACCCCAGGGACGACTTTCCCATTATCCACTCCCAGAACTGTGCTAGACAAATCAGTGGAGTAATTTAATAACCACATACTTTAGGTCCCAGAACACACATTTAATCCCACATCACTCACGTTAGTTCCAGCCACCTCTTAAAAGCCCCACTTATGACCACATGAGGCTTTAGAGGGACAGCTGCACAGAAGCCATAACAAGAGCTATTGTCCACGTGTTTGCTAGCTTTCCAGTCCACCCTTACAAACAGCACCTTTTTAAGTGTGTGTGACTGAGGCTTCCTGTCTGTTATCACTACGATAGCCAGAAACCTGACAGAAGTTTCCTCAAGTGACAGAATCAAATTTTAAAATAATAAAGTGTCTCTTTTCTTAAAAAAAAAAAAAATCCTTTGGCAGATATCACCTGGGAAGCCCTTTCACTACAGTGAGGTTGACACAATGATCACTCTCTGTGAGGGGACTTTGGTGATTCACTGGACAGAGGAAAGCCGTGCCCTTGTTTTGGGAGGAAACATGACACTCACTCACCCCTACACCAGCAGCCTGCATCATGCCAGGAGGCTTCCTCCACAACCTGCCTGTACCTGGCTAGTGATAGCTGATGATACCAGTTTTTATCCTGAATGCTGCCAGAATCTGAGTACATGTCATAGTTCTAAAATATTTGAGTTAATGGCTTTTCTGAGCTTATGTTGTTTGGGGGTTTCTGTTGCTATCGTTGTTTATTGGTTTGCTTTATGAAAGGACCAAATCCTGAAGTTCACACACCTTTTTTGGTGGGAACAGGGATGAAGTTCAGGATCTTACATTTGCCAGGCAGGTGAAGTGCCACTGAGCTACATCTTGCCCTGGATTCCCACTCTCTTATACCCTAATTTTTTCACAATGGGATAAAAATTTTTATCTTTCATACTGAATTTTTCTTTTGTTTGTGGTGAAAGAAAACAAGCTTAGGAATTTGTGCATAACAAATGTCTTACCAATAAGCTATACCTACTTCCCTTCTACCGAATTTCTCAATAAAATCTTTAGAGATATCACTCACGATTATCTTCACAGTTAGTCTCATCCAGTTAGTAATAACTCTTAAATATATAATTTTCATATGGCCTAATGAACTTGATGCACGTAGACTAATATATCTAGAAACAGTGTTACATTACAGAAAAGTTCAAGTTTGCAGAATTTGTACAAGTTGCCCTAGTGAACAGAATCAAGATATTAATCCACAAGTTCTGCCATCTTGTATGTTCTTTCATTGAAATAATAAACTTAGTTAATCCACATGAAAAGTGAGGACAATGAAAATTAATCCACATGAGAAGACTGAGGAACCTGCGGGGACAACCAGAAGGAGAATAATCTCCATTTGAGACATTTGAAGAAATTAGGAAGAACTGAAAAAGAGCTGTGAATGACTGATATATTTTTCAAAATGTGATCTACAGTACTTTATTATGAAGATTTTCATTTTGGACTTTTTAATAAGTTAATACTTAATGTAAGAGAATCAAAGAATGTAATACTGTTCCTAAAATTTTACTCAGAAATTTATTCTTTTCATAAGTACTATAACTACCTTCTTTATATCCTAAAGGCCTTTCTATGCAATATTGATACACATTCTTTTTATGTAAACTCATTTTGACAGAAAAGGCACAAGTGTATGATTCATTTCCATTTAGATTCCTTACTTATTAAAACTAATTTAAGAAAAAATTCAGCCAGCATAATTTATTAGGCAGTACAAAGATGTCTGTATGCTGCATATAGTTCCAACTTGATTTAACATTTTAAAATAATTTATAAAATGAAGGAAACAACATACTTCCCTCCTGACATATGTCTTGCAATTGAAAATACACACTGGATATGAATAGATATCATACACTTCTCTCTTTAATGATTTGCTCTGCACATGGAGACAGCACATTTTGAGGAATTTTCATTTGAATGAGAACAAAAAATTCTGAGCATTAAAATGTGCTAAATTGATTTCAGCAAAGAAACGTTCATGCTTTTTGCACCCCCTATCCATTATTCCAGAATCATAGTGCTTTTAGTACATTATCATTGCTTTTATTTCAAAGTGAAAGGATATTTGTAAGATGATTGATATGATCTAAAAGGAATTGCAGGCTGATGCATTGTATTGGGAGACACTAGGAAATCAGTAGCAAATGGGAAGAGTAACGTTGAGCACTGAGGTGATAAAAATCATGTAGGGAATGAATTGTTATGTAGTTAGTTCATAGAAGATTGGTCTCAGCAACTTTGATAGTTCAAGGCAAAGTTACTTGCAATATCATCTTCCTGCTATATACAAATTGAGATCAGTCTGAATGACACTAGCGTTGGGGAGCAAAAAACAAGTAAAAAGTTTCATGGAATTCATTAATCTACTCAGTCTTTACTGATAGCTTTCTGAGGAAGTGTTGCTATTGCAAAAGTATGATTCAGGTGTCATTTCTGATGATGGTAGAAGACAACATTTCAGACCCTTTCAGAGCAATGTGGTGGCAGGTGTGATCACGGAGAAATAGGTGGTTCTGGGCAGCTACTGAGGAGATCTCCTGGCAGAGCCTTCTTGGTTTCTTTGTTTTCCTCACCATTTTATAATTTCATGGGGATTTTATTACATATCCATTGTAAGCTATTACAAAATTTTGATCTTTTTAGAAGAAATTATTTTAAATTTAAAGACAGTCTTCCACTGGTGGATCACACATATTCCTCTGGTACCATTCTTGTGCTCCGGTAGGGTCAGATGGAGTTAAAAATTATACTAGATTATCTAAATTAACATAATATCCACCTGTAAAAGTTCAGGTAAGTTAAGCTACATTACGTGCTAGGTATTTCCTTTTCATAGTCTATTTTCTGCAGCATGTAGTTCTGATTCCCAAGGTCATTTATGGTCTAAGATGACTAGACACAACTAGCACATTTGCATTTTGGACAGGAGGAAGTATGGGAAGAGAGAATGGCCATTTTTCAGCTGTCCTTTAAGCTCGGTTTCTAGAATGTAATGTCACACCACACATGCTGTTAGAGAATAAGGCAAACTGGTCCACTCATGCTGCCTTCTACATCATCAGAAAATAATTGGGCCTTCATAAATGCCTGATGTACAAACCATGATATAAAGACTGAGTGACCTAGGACTATAGACTAACCCAAAGGAAAATATGCAACATAAGGTAACTTTCTGAATATTTTTAGCATATTCTTATTTATTTTAGCAGAAACTTGTCCCCTGAAATTTAAATTTATCTAGATTTCTGTGTAATAATAGTTTTCCTATAGCTTAAGGGAAAACTTTAACATTTAGTTTTTTCATTTTCTTCTCTTCTTTTTAATTCTTATGGTAATATTGTTTTTCACATGCTCTTTAATAGAAGAAATTTTCTTAAAGTGACAGGAAAAATGTACTTTTGTGTGTGTTCTAAGTAAGAGTAAGTACAATAAAATCAGGGAAAGGTGCTTTCCACGGTAATTCCAGGGCTGGACTCAGAGGTTGTAGATCCTACAATTTTGGGGAAGGGATGGAGAAGATAACCTGTCTGTCTCTGTCTGTCTGTCTGTCTGTCTGTCTCTCTCTCTCTCTCTCTCTCTCTCTCTCTCTGTTTCTTAAGAATGAGGCAGATGTGGTGGCACAGTTTTAATCTCAGCATTTGTTCAGTGGAGGCCAGAGGACTGCCAGAAGTTCAAGACTAGACTGCACTACATAGTGGATCAAGGCCAGTCTGAACTAGAGACCCTGACTCAAAACAAACAAACAAACAAAAAACTGAAAATAAACAAAAGTATACATTTGATATTAAATATTTGCAAATAAATATAGTTTTTCAAACCTCTAAACTTAAACATATTTTCCTTTCTCTTTTTTTTTGTACATCGCAGAAACACGGGGGCTAAAGGAATGAGATATAGTGAGACAAAAAGTAGAGAAATGATGACCTTTTGTGTCCTGCTTTATACTGATAAAAACTAGCTATCATATATCTTTTGGAGGTCATGTAAGGTAGGGACAATGCACGAAAAATTAGCAGCCTCGGTATGAAAGTAGCCTCATGCCTAAGGAAATTATCAGTTCCATCACTTACTTTCATGGGGACCCTGAGAAAGTCTCTAATTCACCTACTCATCAAATTTTGTATTTTCAAAATATAGGTAATAAAATACAAGGTTGGAATTCAGGCTAACTTACATGCAAAATATAGAGGCAGTATGCAAAAATGCATTAGTCTAGGTATTAAATATTTTAATAACATTCTGAATTCATATTAATGCAAAATGTCAGTGATAAAAGTTCATATAAAAGCCAGGTGTGGCGCACCTGTGTAAGCAGTTCCAGAGGCTGAGGCAGGAGGTTGGCAGTGACTTCAATGCCACTGTGAGCTCCACAGTGAGTTCTAGGCCAGCCTAATCTATAGAGAAAGATCCTATCAAAACTATAGAGAAAGATCCTACCTAAACTATACAGAAAGATCCTATCAAAAACAAACAATATTTCAAATAAAGAGAAGCTCTCTCTCTATCCTCATTTCCTTGGCTTTACCCCAATCCCAGAGAGATGAAAATGTTTACCTTCTAAGGCTGTTACAAGAATTTAATTAACAATAAATTTTTAATATATTCAAATAAGATCTCAATGAAATAAAATTATATATTTTGACTTCTTTAAATTTGAATTAGTCAACACTTTTCTGAAGAAAGCATGGCCATGTGGCCACACATGTATAATTCAGTACCTTATTTCAGAGCGGAAGCATCAGCATACAAATGAACAGGAGTGCTGTCGGTATCAAGCAGCATTTCTAAGGGCTGACACAGAATTTAAAATTTTTATGTAGAAGCGCAAGTGCCTGATTATGGCCCTGTTATCTACTGGTTCTGCATCCTAGTGCTTTTTGTTTTTAGGCATAGCTGCACTAACAGATTATGTGACACTTTCCAACAGTTATCATTTATTACAAACAAGAAACTCACATCAAAATGCCAATATAGACATTAATACAATGCATGATATGAATGAGGAGGAATAAGGGGCACTTCATCATGGAATAAAATATGACCATTCTGAGTACCTTTATATGTTAATATTTTGACAGTTTTTGAATGAAAACTAACTGCTTGTGTGGAAAAGAATAGCTTGGGAATTAGCACATGGAGAAATTTCTACAAGTCCAATAAAAATATACTTTATTTAGGAAAATATGGATTATTTTTACTTGAAAATTTTAGAAAATTTCAGAGAATACCTGTGGCTCCCAAAGCTGCCTTAATAGAGCATTTGTATCTTCCTGAGTAAAAGACCGAAAAACTAAAAGATGATTTTTTTTTTTTTTTTAGGTTTTTTGAGGTTTTTTGAGACAGCGTCTCGCTTTGTGGTTCAGGCTGGCCTTGAGCTCAGCCTCAAACTCACATCACAGCAATCCTCCTGCCTCTGCCTCCCGAGTGCTGGGATTACAGGCGTGAGCCACCACGCCCGGCACTGTGGTGTGTGATACTGGTTGCTGCTGGGCGTGAGTCTCCACACCCAGTATTGTTATGTGGTAACCGGGGAATGGAACCCGGGTCCTTGCACTTGCAAGACAGGCGCCGGAACCACTGAGCTAACTCCCCGGGCCTAAAAGATGATTTTTTATTTGGCAAAATTTCTACTTAATAACAAATTGTTTTTTTAATTGAAAATGAGGAGACTGAACAGTACACACACATACACACCATACACCTGCCATAATTATTACTTAAAGAATGCAAATGTTAAGGATTCTATTTGTAAACTGACATTTGAATTCAAATTTCCATTTTAGGTTAAGAATCATATGACATTGGGCACTCTGGTCAAATGCTTTACTCTAGTTTTCATCTGTGAAAGGGAAATAATATTATATAGTTAATATCTATATAATGCTTGTTAAAATGTATGTCACATACTATGTACAAATGCCAACCGTGCTGATGTTGTTAACTATTTGCACATTCACACACTTGGCAAAAATTCACCAAAAGCATGCCATGAGTCATGGACCTTTCATTCTACACTTTCTTCTTGGCTGTTATTTTTCTGCTTTCCAGGTTTTTTTTAATTTATTTTATTTTTTTAGACAGGGTCTTGCTTTGTAGTTCAGGCTGGCCCTGAGCTCAGCCTCCAACTCACATCACAGCAATCCTCCTGCCTCTGCCTCCTGAGTGCTGGGATTACAGGCATGAGCCACTATGCCCAGCACTGTGGTATGTAGTGCTGATTGCTGTTGGGCGTGAGTCTCCGTGCCCAGTATTGTTATGTGGTTACCAGGGATTGGACCCAGGTTCTTGTACTTGCAAGACAGATGCTGGAACCACTGAGCTAAATCCCTGACCCATTCTTTCCAGTTTTGTGATGCTATGTCAGGGCTTAGAAATGTTCCTTTTTGCCTGGGACATTGGAGAATTGGTGCTATCCTTAAAAATAACACCTTTTCTTTTAAAGATATAGCTGAGTACATTTAACTTCTGTGAATATACGCACGCTTATTTTAAAGAGCTGTGAATTAGGGCTCTGTATATGTGATACACATCTCTGGGTATGTGTGTGCTTGTCCTATCTTGCTGCTGTTTAAAGACAGAGGATGGATGTTCCCATCCTCGTCTTTATGGTCGTCAGAGTCCAGTGTAGGAATGTTGATTCACAGGTGTTATTATGTGAATGGATGACTGTTGGTTGTTGTCTATGTGAGGTTTTCCCGGCCGGAGAGGGTGAGGCGCAGAGTCAAGCACAGACCCTGGGGATTGTTTCTGGAACTTCCAATTTATTCAGGCTTAGGCGTCACATATATAGCAAAAGGTCACAGGGCGGGGTGAAGGCTAGGAGGAAAGGAGGGTCTATAGGATTGACCTAGGGTTTTGCCCAATAAGAGAACTTTGTGAGTGGGTGGTCTATATGGCATTAGCTATGGGGGAAGGTAATGGGTGAGGCCATGGGTGAGAGA